>JAUTBW010073416.1:0-10584 GCA_032361425.1 Peltospira smaragdina
ATAATAATAATAATAATAATAATAATAATAATAATAATAATAATAATAATAATAATAATAATAATAATAATGAAAAGAAATTTAAAATATTTGTTTCAGAATTTATCACATTATTACCTTTTCTAAATCCAGTGTTTTACTCCAGCATTTATACTACAAGGCACAACAGTTCACACAAACATTCGTTTAGTTCACGTCTTAGTAATGCAAAACTAAATTAATGCAAATGATCGATCAGTTACATGATAAAGTGTAAATTAATAATTTTGTATTCAACAATGCACTCAACACATTTTTATTGACGGTTATATAGACATTGGAAGCATCTTAATTAAACCCCCCCCCCTAGTGGCTACCTGACGGGGATCAGTCTCAGACTGACCACGCGTCAGTCAGCCAGGTGCTTTCACCGTTGATTTGGTTATCGAGGCATCCAACATCCTAATGATGGCACAGAACTTTTTTTGCAAAAGGTCCTGAACATTTATAATTTTGTCAACAGTGAATTAGATTATTCCCAATACAAAGGAAAAGATACCGGTACAGATGTAAAATACTGAATGAATCTGCTAACACAATCCTATATTACTAGCTATATCGAGGGAGTGGATATGTAGGCCTATGATGGTGACATTAAACAAGAAATAAACAAATAAGCTTAACTTATATGGCATTTACACTCGTAACTATCTCTACAATGTAATCAATGAAATGATACAGGACTATGACACATCCAAGCAGTGTCTTACAACAGAATAATGTAAATACAAAGTAATCTGCATTGTGTATAGATATGGTTGTTGATCATGATTATAGTTTTGTCGTTCAGATTCATATAAACATTTGCTAAATAAGATTTATGTTAGAAAACAATAATTGGAAGTTAGGTCAAAATAGTTTTTACTGAGAAAATGCAACTGACAAATGGGTTAAATGTGTACACAGTGCTGACAGCCTATACAAATCGATCATCTTATTGGAATTTCTGACCGACATTCTTTCATGGCTATGTTTCTCGCAAGGAGGTGTGGCTACATCCAATTAGAGGGATCAATTGTTGATATACATACATTATACACATCATATACAGGAAGGATCACCGGATTATTTATACAGGATGAATCACCGGATTATTTATACAGGATGAATCACCGGATTATTTATACAGGATGAATCACCGCATTATTTATACAGGATGGATCACAGGATTAGCTACTTACTTAATGTTGAGTTGAATAATATTTTTTTTAGTGCCTCTGCAAACCCATATAGCTGACTAGCCTATAGATTGGTATACAAGCACAAAGTCCACATTGAACATCACATTCAAAACAAATTTATAGTTATATGGTGTCTAACGTGGTTAAGGAAGATTAGTGGTTAACAGGCCTACTTAATAAAAATGTTGTGTTTTTCATACCGGGTAACAATACATGCATTTGTAGCATACAAATATATTCACCACAAATATAACAAAATGTTTTAATGTGGCATCTTTCTAAACAGTTGTAGTGTAGCAATATAACAATCTATCTGGTGTATACATATCAACACACATCATTCAAACATTTTTAAGTATAAAGTTTGTAGCTAAATAATTGCAAACACACACACACACACACCTTAATCTCATCATGTTATGAAAAGTATGTTTGTCGAACAAGCAGTGTTTTATAGGATCAAACCATTTTGTTTCATGGAATATCCAAATCAAGTTAATGATATTAGTAAGTAGGAATATGTATTTTTATATTAATTAATTATCTAAAATGTAAAGATTTGATATAATGATATAATATAAACCTGGGTTTCTTGAAAATATTCTTTATAAATAAAATCCATATGCATCAAAATGGAACAGATCCACTGGGTTTAACTCTATAAACAATTACGCCAAAAGACTTCACTAGCTGTTCCATGATTTGCGTTCACTCCTAAATGGAATACATTTAAATTGTAAAGAAACCTTTTTTAAATTTTAACTGCAACCATTTTGAAATTTTTAAAAATTATACAAGTTGGTATGGCTCTAGAACTTAATAATCAGTTTCAAAATTAATTATGACCTTATTTATTATAATGTTATACGTCAATTCATCAGTTTCTTTTTGATGGAAACAATTATAATATGTAGGTATATGTTTTCAAAATATTAATGAATGATCTAAAATGCTAAGATTTGACAATGTTTAGAACACAAATATATCAAGTGAAAATGCATTACCGGTAAACTTTTAGACATTGACAGATGGGTACATGGTGTGTGTGTCCATATTTTATCAGTACTCTGCTCTAGTTGTTCTGTTTCTTCCTACACCCCTCACTATTAGGCAGGTGGTACTTGTGGATGTGCTTTTTAAGTATACTATTTGTAGAGTATTTTTTCCCACAAATGCCACAACCATAGATTTTGTCCTGTTCATGAGACTGTACATGTATCTTTAGATGTTTACTAGTCGCAAATGACTTGGAACACCGCATGCAAACAAACGGTTTCAGTTTATTCAAATCTGCCTTATCTATTACTTTAGCACCTACATACAATGAACCATTTTTATTTGATTTGTGTTGAGATGTTCCTGAATCGTTCTGTACTGGGACATCAGATGACTCCATGTTATCTCTGCTCCTTATTTTACTGGAACTGACATCCAGTCTTTGTTTTAGTTCCTCAGACATCACAACTGTTTTATTTTGGAATGCATTGCGAGGCTGTATTCCACAAGTAACTCTTTCTGGTGATAAGTCAACATTTTCAGCAGAATCTACAGCCTCATTTATAGTTCCTTCATAACCTTGTGCAGACTTGCTGCTGCTTGCTGGTCCAGGAATCTCTGCAATGTCTGAGGACAAGGTGATTTCTATGCCTGATGTACAGATATCCGCTCTCTGTGAGATCACAGAACCACTATTGGATGCATCATTCCTCTGGGTCGAACTCTGCCTCAGCTGAAGAAGCAGCTCACTCAGCTTGTAAGATGCCGGAGCCTTTAGTGCCCGGACTAGAGTTGGATTCTGAAGGTTGCAAAAAGAAGCACCTGCATTGTCATAAGGTGACCGTGACAAAGAACTGTCCTCATTACCAGCTGTTCTCGTCTGGTGGTTTTTACACAGCTGCTGTAACAATAAACTGCTGCTCTTTGGCACTGCACCAGCTGATGACTGGCAAGTCTTCTCAAAGACATTAGATGCCCCATGACTTTCTGGTATAATTGAATCTATGAGCACAGAGTTCTTACGGGGAATAATTAAGTCCCTATGGAGAATATTTGACTTTCTGTAGGAACTTTTTGAATCCCTATGGGTAATACTCGAGTCAGCTGTGTGAATATGTTGATCAGTCTCTAGAATGTCAAAATCATGAGAAATACTGAAGTTGTTTTGGAAAATACCTGACCTAGTCCCACAAATACACGAACCTGTTGGGGGAATTGAGCATAATTGTGACCGAGTGAAATTCACCCGAGATTCTACTCCACTTGATGATTTTGAAACATTAACCAATTTAGATTTTACATTTAAACCTGTAAATTCAGTTCTGGCTTTACCAGACAACAGATTTAAGTAATCTGTGGAACATGTCTCTTCTTTTCCTATAGGTTTCTGTAGCAGGGATAGTAGCATATTTTGGGGTACTGAATTTTTAAATGATGACTGTGCTGTTTGTTGTTTTTCACAACACTGCAGTGATGAAGATGGTACTGACAATTCATCATTACTGGTTTGACACATACAAGAATCTGAATGTTGATCTTTTGATGACACACTGACGTCCGTAAATGTGGATGGAAAACAATGATTTGACTTAGGAGATTGAGAATGAATGTTACTTTTGCAATACCCTATATTCACTGCTGTTTCTTTGCTTGGTGGATTAAGCAACTGAGATAAAATACTTGTGAACTGGTCTGATCTGGAATTCACAGCATTGTTCAGAGTGTTTCTTGGAGACAGTAAGTCTTGCAGTGTGGAACTATCATGAATACCACAAGCTGCTGTATTTAAAGATGTTGCTGCCTGGTAGTCTTCAACAGGTTCTTGTTTAACTACAAATGTATGGGGCAAATGTTCCAGCTCAGTTAATTCAGATTCTCTGTTATTGACTTCTGCAGAAGATGTAACAGAAGTGTTATGGTTGTCAGTATCATAACATGGATCCACCTTGATTCTGCCAGAGAGAAATTCTTTGTTACTCATTTCATCAGAATCAATACAGGTGCTACATTTGTCAACATATTTCAGTTCCACTGCAAGAGAATCACTGTTGGGCATTTGTTTTGAAAAATTAAGAGAAGTACTATGATCAATGGAGTCATCTAATGATTCTACCTTAAGGTTGTCATATACAAATTCTTTGACAGAAGATGTGACAAAACTATGTGCATTAGGTGATTTCATCAAAATGCTAGGTATCTGTTTGGAAGAACAAACGGTAATTTGGTCAATGTCATCCATAGGTTCAATTTTAATTGTACCAGAGCAGAAATTGTTACTTGTCTGTCCAGAAGATACATTTGCATTAGGTTTACCATTATCACAAGATGGTGTCATTAATGCAAAACTGAATGGATGAAATTCCTTATTGTGTATTTTCTCGGAATATTTGAAAGAAGCATTATCTGTACCAGGGCCAATCACTGAAATTCCACCGGAATGAAGTTTCTTGTTACTCATTTGTTCACAGACACCAACAGAAGCGTCTTGTTCAGTAATGTAATCTGCAGGCTCTTTCTTGACAACAACACTGTCAGTCATCAAATCTTTGTTACATATCTGTTCAGAGTTAAAGCAAGTGTTAAGTTCGTAGTCATCAGGCGGTTCTGTTTTAACTACCATGTTATTCGAGGATGTCACTAACGACTTCAGGTTACTGTCTGTTTTCGTTATTGGCTTAGATACATCTTTAATTTGATTTCCTTCCCATATATGTCCAGTGCTTGCATTACTAAACAAATGATGACTCTCTATATTCTCAGATGGTCTGAAACCATTTTGGAATGTTTTCCACAGCTCTGAACCAGTGGACAAATGATCTCTAGTTTGGAATCCATGCTGTGAATGTTGTTTGTATTCAAGGACTTGGTTATTTGGACTCTGAGCTGCATCTAACATGCGTTTTAACTTTGATGAATCACATTCTCTTAAATTTTTATCAATACCTTTAGTCTGATAAGGTTCAGCAGTTGTCAGCAGTTTTTCCCCAGAAACTAATTTAGTAATTAGTTGTGATGCGGACTGATTCCCAGTTGCTGTGGATTCAACTATCTTCACTTCACATTGCTCACAAAGCTTCCACTGCTTCATGTCCGCTGAGCTATCGTCAGATGCTGCTAGTCTCAAAGACACTGCTGCAGAACAATTTCTTTTGCAGATATCACAGGACACTTGTGAATTCAGACAATCATTTGGCACTGTGTCAGCTGTGTTAATGTTGCTAACACTTTTGATAGGATCCAAGGTTTTCTGTTTATTGTTAGAAACCTGTGAATTACAATCTTGTTTTGAAACCAGACTATGAGATGTACTTTCTTTAGAATGTGCCTTTTTAAGCAAGGTCACAAGTATAGATGATGCACTTCCAGGAATAATGTTGTCGGTTCCACCAACTGAAACAGATGAACTTGTCAAAACACCATTAGAACTGTGGCTCTGTCCACTGCCATTCACTACTGGTACGTCATGTGACTTAGATTTGCAGTCAGTTCTATTGGAACCTAAAACTACTTCTGGTTTTTTTGTCAGCAATGCCTGCAGACATGGACTGAAGAAAGTGTTTCTTGATTTTAGACTTGACAAAGTGGGCAGACTAGTAGCAGATGGCGATTCCAGAATGTTTCTTAGAATTGTTTTGGATGGTTCACCACAGGCAGAAGAGTTGTTCACATAACCAACTCTTTTAACACATCTTGCCAATCCTCCTTTTCCAGAAATGTTTCTACCTGTAGAAAATCCATTAGATAAAGACTGACCAGGAAATGATTCCTGTGTTCTTCTTCTATTCCATTTGCTCACATTTCTCCTTTTCCTTTTACCTGACACACACTCCCAGTCCTCACTGGATGTTGTATCACCATCCTCCACATCGTCAACGTCTTCAGCTGGGTCATAGTCATCATCATCAGCCTGGTCACTCTGATCAGTGGATTCCTCGCAGCTACAGCCTGCTGCTTCCACGGAACAGCTTTCTCCTTCTCCAGGCCTGGAGCTGGCAGCAAAGTAGTCAAGATAGGCTGAAACACCTGGCTCATTCTGGTCCATGGTACTAGCTGGAAAATATATTCCTGCAAAAAAACAATAGTAATCCATTATGTGTTTAATAAAAAGCTAGGTAAATCAGGCAGCAAGTGATCTTTTGTAAGCACTATCCTATAGATAGGACAGCACATACCACAGCCTTTGATATACCAGTCATGGGGCACTGGCCGGAATGAGATATAGCTTAAACTAGGTAAAGAAAACCGATGTGGTCTAAGCTGTTGGTTTGAAAAATAAGGCTGGTAGGTGCTGGGTTCGTATCCTGGTGTCTGCTCCCACCCAGAGTGAGTTTCTAAGGATTCTGTGAGTAGGTTAAGTCTACTAGACCCTCCTCTTTCTCACTAACCCAAACACGATTACTATTAACTACTAACCTCCTGTCCTTGAAAGACAGCTTAGACTCCTGAGATGTGTGGCTCTGAACATGCATGTACGACAGGTTTACCTTACCCTACACCCCTGATGGTTCATTTAAGACTGTGCTGTGCTTTCTGTTATGTTTTACTGCCCCTTTATTTTCTTTGCATGTCTTTCATTTTCTGGTCAAATAGATTTACAATTGTAATTTACACTTACATAATTAAAGCATCATGGAAAATATTTATAGTAGCTCTAAAATACATTATTGACAAATTTATTTGGTGTTCTCGTATGTTATGTAACATGGCATCTATAGATTTTGATTTGCTGTTAATGGCATAATAAATGAAAATATGATTGTCATGTAGATGGTTATATATACATGTATGTAGACCCAGTGATTTTCCATTTCAGAAAATTAAGTTTTCCGTTTCACATTAATTTTTTTTACAAATTCTGTTTCGTTTCCGTTTTAGAATATAATATGTAACTGACATTTCAAATAATAAATTAGAAACAATTTGCTGAAAAGAGAATGAGCCTACTCATTACTGAAACTAGTGTACTTGTCATTTTATATTTACATGTCAGATGATTTTTTACCAATCTAACAGCATAATTATTGTTATTTTCGAATCACCCAAATCATCCAAAACACATCGGGTAGGCCTACAGAAATTAATTTAGCCATTGCAACGTCTGTCACCAGACTGGTTTTAGTGGATATAGATGGGTTTATATTTAACTGCTAAAAGATCGTATTATAAACACAGATTATAATTAAAACAGTCAAACTATGGAAAATAAAAATAAAAAATATTTTACACCATTTTTGTTAACAGCATTTATTGACTTTTTGTTTTCTACTGTGTGAAATGACTGCTGAAACAGTGCGACATGGGCTAATGATTCTTGTGGCTATGCAGGCGTAATACAGTAGGCATATACATGTAAAGAAGTAATCACAGAAACACGTGTTATTTGTGTATGCTATGTATTGACAAATCTTCAGATTTATAACCTATGACAATAGGAAACTGTAAAATAAACAAAACATTAATTAATTAAATTAATGAATTAATAGTCGACTTCAGTGAAAACCATAATTCCGTTTTGAAATGAAAATTCCGTTTCAGTGTGAATTCCATCCCTGATTGCGGAAAACCACTGGGTCTGTATATGGTAACAACTCAGTGGAACAAATCAAATTTATCTTGCCTCCATGTAAAATTCTTTAATCCCATTGGTTGTTTGGCGGTTGACAAAACCCTTATACCCCTGTGGGCGGAGCCAATTTCTTTTATACCCAGTCTAATTTTCAACGAGTTACTGCCATTCCAATGACATTAAAAACATTTAAAATGTAATCAACTAAGTATATATATAATTATTCTGAAGTATTCAACACATTGTTTAAATATTAAAAAGAATTTGTTTTAATAAATATATATTTCAGAAAATGCAATGTTATTTGAAAGAAAAACAGGATGTGACTTCTTTCACGTCCGTGTGGTACGTATTTGTTAATTTTGCTCATTATACTCTGGTTAGTTTGATGAAATAACTGTATCATTTAACATGTCGACAAGATAAATTCGTTGTAGAAGCATCGTGCGGGGTATATGGGTTTTATGTACCCTCTGTGTGTTCTTTTTCCCCGAGCCGAAGGCGAGGGGCAAAAGAACACACGGATGGTCCATAAAAAGCCATATACCCCTCGTGATGCTTCTACAACTTATACAATTTTCAAGCAATATTGTGTTTAATTATTAAACAGATCAACATTTTGAGACAGTATTGGTTCATCAGAAATAAATTAGCAGAATTTTCTTTAAATATCATATATTGCCCTGTTTCAGTGAATAACAGTGTACATTTATATCACCAATGTTTATTTATATTATAAGGAAGAAGTAAACAAAAAGAGGATAAATGTGTCACTTTCTTGTCAGATGTCAAATTATACAAGTAAATAAAACTGTAATTTTATCCACTTCTGAGTACATCACTTTTCTTAATACTGTTTTTGGATACCTCTTAAAAAGAGAGACAGAAGTGTTTTATTTAACGATGCACTCAACATATTTTATCTGTATTTATAGGTGGCAGGACAGTAGTAATTGTAAGGGGCAATTTACAATTAACTTAAAATAGGTGGGAGAATTTACTAGTTTTTGAATTCATATAAAAATTGAGTCAAAGTAGATGGAGATTTCATTGGGAGAGTTGTCAATGTCATTATAAATACAACCACTAAACATAACATTAACGCTGTGAAAACTGTCATTGGTAAGCTTCAAGTACCACAGTTCTGATTTCGAGTGCTACCTGAGACGGTTTCGTCCCCGACCCCTGAACTTGAATCATACAACCCCTGCCTGTCATAGTTACAAACTGACTCAAATTAGGACGTGTGAAAGGTCACATACTGTTGTTATTTTTGTGGTTTTTCTTGTGACAAATAACTTTCTAAATTTAATGGTTATTTTAGGCTATTTCTCACTCCAACCAGTGCTCCACGACTGTGGTATGTGTTATCCTGTCTATGGGATGGTGCATATAAAAGACCAATAGTTGCTGATCAGAAAGAGTAGCCTATACAGCGGCAGCGGGTTTCCTTCCTTACTATCAAAATGGTCCTTTACCATATGTTCTACGCCTTATAACTATACACCAAAGTGCTCCAGATAATGTTTAGACCTGCTGGGTATTTCACTCCCTGTTTTGAAAATAACTGAGTGAAATTTCATCCAAAAAAAAGTTCACTCCCCATTTTTAAAATTATTTAATTTTAGTGAAAATATTCCAATAAATTGGCATTCTGTTAAACGTTATTACTATAATTAATACTGTGTACTTAAACAAATATGTTCAAACACATAGGCTATGAATGTGCATGTGCAAATTTGACAAATAAAAGTAGTATTCACATGTTAAATTTCAATCTATTATTCTTAGCGATGAGCTTACCTGATAATGATAAAAATGTCAAGTACTGATTACATGGGTTGGCAAAGTGTTATACTAACAGTTAGTAAAACCTAAAAATTGGAATACTCTTATTTATAACCAATGCAGTGTGACAGACTAGAAATTGTATTACTGTTGATGTATTTATTATTATAATTTGATCTGTACTCCCCATTTTATAGAGGAAATAAAGAATATTTATCTATCTATACAAAACACACACACAAAAACAACATTATTGCCATTTCATTGACGTTTTAGACCACAATATCATTATATAGGTTTTTACTTTGTAAATTCTGCATTATAATATTATAGGGAACCTGGCTACTTTAAACATTTATCCTGAAAACATTTATCCAGAAAACAAAGTGTGATCAAAATTAACAATTATGAATGTCCAATAATGGTCATCTGAAGCTCCATTTCGGTCAGTTTCAGTATTTTTAGGTACCTCACGCTCGGTTCCGTTTTCGTTGTAAGCCATTCTGAACACCTCATAAGCATAGCAGAATGTAACGAAATGTTCCGACTGCACCCAATACTTTTGTTTACTGACAATGACCAAAGGCGTTCTTCAATGGTTATTTTGTTGTATTTTCTGAATTCACCGACTACTTTTTCCATAATAATAATCTGAAAAGAACTAATTTGGATGGTTTAAACTAAAATGTTTTTGCACTTTGTTTCGTGCTTACAACGGGAGTTTTCTTGGTTGACAGTACAACACAATGGGGGGATTTGTGTATGTGTATGTGGGAGGGAGGGAGGGGGTGCACACATGAGTACATACCTATGTATTCGCTTATGTTTATATACATATGTACTCGCTTATGTTTATATACATATGTACTCGCTTATGTTCATATAACTGTGATCATTATCAAAGATTAATAAACAAAATACAAATGTAACAATGTTTAAAAAAATAATTAAAATATATATGTGTGTGTGTGTGTGTGTGTGTGTGTGTGTGTGTGTGTGTGTGTGTGTGTGTGT
>JAUTBW010073527.1:0-10583 GCA_032361425.1 Peltospira smaragdina
ATACCACGGCCTTTGATATACCAGTCGTGGGGCACTGGCTGAAATGGAACATAGCCCAATGGGCGATACTGATTGAGGGCAGCATGGTGCTAAACAATCAAGACATCGTGTTCCACCATGCTAAAACAGGCTAGGGAAAACACTAGCACTAGCAGTGGTGAAAGCAACCACCTGACAGAGTTGATCGCAGATTGATTCTTTTCAGTGGGCCAGTAGGAATGTTTCTGATTAAAACGTATTTCTAAATTAAACATATTTCTAAATTAAACAGTCATTATAAATAAGACTCAGCATATCTTTTAAAGACTTCTAGTTCGGTTTAGTCATGATTACCGATATTAGCCTAAAGAAATCTAAATGGCTAGGTAAGTTAGAACACCTCTTTGGCTCTGCCTTTTGTGGAGATACAAGAGTGTTCTTACTTATGTTGTTAGAACATCAACACAATTCAATTAAGGTTAGCCTATTATTCTATCAAACACCCTAATAATATATTTCATAAAATATTTTCACACGTCTTTACAATAATATTCAAATGGCATGGACAAAATACGATCTTTTACTTTATACATAAAATAGATTGTTCAAACAGGTCAGAACTTTGTTACAAGCACACAAGTCAGGTTATAAGTACTCAACAAGTTAAATTATAAATACTGAACAAGTTATAAGCATTAAACAAATTAAGTATTGAGACAGTATACATAAACAAAGGCTATCAGTATCACTACAATTTTTAATAAAGAACATTTGCTAACAAATATAAAACTTTATGTTCTTCACTAACAAACTTTCCCCATATTAAATTACTTATTTATTAACAATTGTTTCTACCATATGAAATATTTATAATTGATGGGTCTAGTAGGTAGTCTTGTTGATAAGTAAATAATATAATTATATAAAAAATATTATAAAATGCATATATACATTATTGGAAGACAGAATTTTTAGAAATGTCACAACGGCACCAAGTCTGCATAGCAAATGCTACTAAATGGGCAAAAAAAAACTTTTTAAAAAACTAATCGATATAATGGGTAAATTTTGAGAATCTATGATAAATTATGAGGTGTTTTACAACATATTAAGCAATGGTGGCAATCAATTATTTCCAATACACCCAATATCCATTTAACCCTAACCCTAACTGTCAAAGGCAGTGAAAGCAAGCATATGGAGAGCATGTAACCCTGCAAAACATATATTATCTCAATTAGAAGGTGAATTTACGTTGTAAACATAATCTGTCTTCATCTAGGCTGTGTAACTTGATTATCGATATTAGTTGAAGCATTGATAACACTTGAAGCATTTATAACACATCAGAGGAAAACCAAATTTACTTAGCGTATTTAAAACAGCAATGTTACAAGAGTGTGCATAAACAGATGCATATTTAGGTATGTTTTGATGATGGTGACTTAAATAACGTCCATGTGTGTTTCCCGACTTATATCAGTATATGTGGTTATGATTAATGTGTTACGATGATCAGGATCAGCTTTGGAAAGGCAGGACAATTTGCCAAATTATAGGTATTAAAAACCTTCTTCTTCTTTTTTTTTTACAATATAACAACAAAATCTATTATTTTCTGACAAAGTATACCAAAATTACTTATTTATTAAGAGATTGTTTTTACCATATGAAATATTTATAATTGATGGGTTTAGTCGCTAACCTTGTTGATAAGTAAACAATATATATTAAAAAGATATTCTAAAATGCACATACATGTGTATATATTGGAAGACTGATTTAAAAAAAAATGTTTTGCAAAGGCACCAAGTCTGCATAGCAAATGCTACTAAATGGGAAAAACTATTAAAAAAGCTTTAATAAAGTTTTTAAAAACTAATTGACATGATGGGTAAATTTGGAGAATCTACGATAAATTATCAGGGGTTTTCAACATAATTATGGTGGGTCCATCAATTATCCATTGGCAGTAATAGTAATATTCCCCAATTGTTATTTAAATATAGACAAGAAATATTCAGAGATGAATGTACAGACAAAACACTATGATATAAAAACATTCTGGGCTTGATACAATGGAAAGCAAGGAAAAGATAAATGAATAATGGTAAATATATAATATTCTGAAGAACCGGTAAGTTTCCAAAATAGATCCTATTAAGTATAAATACAAAAGGCAATTAAAAAAAGAAAAGAAAGATTCAAATCCATCTGCTATAAAAATGTAAGTTATAAAACAGATAAATATGACATATTTAAATATATTTGAATTAAGCAGTAAAATGAGCTACAAGTAATATATACACAATAAATACCAATCTATTCTACCACCTTGTTATAATCCATCATCATAAACAAACATCCACAAAATAAATATAAATACCGACAAAAGTCCCACGAAGTATGTAAGTATAATGATACCTCAATAATATTAATAATGGTAGTAATACAAAAAATATATAGCAATTTTTGGTTACTTTACCGTAAGAAGTGTGTATTTGATGCACATGTTTGCATATACAAAGTCTTCATGTTTAATATTTGTATTTTAATGCATATAACTTTTGTTAAAAAAAGTATGGTAGTTTGTAGGGTGCTAAGGTTCACCTGAGATGATGGCATATTAATAATGCAGTGTGGCCAACTATACAGCAATTGCACAAGTTGTCTAAATGCAGTAGAAACCCCAATTGTCATGATAGTGGAGAAGTAAATGGGCTCATTAATTTTTTTTTTACCCATATTCGATTCATTGTTCACCAAAGTTTCATAAATTTACCATTATGAATTTGCGAGTTATATGTTGACCTTGCAACAGCATATAGAACTATTATAAAGCTTAGTTCGTGCAACTGTGCACTAGTGTACAACAGCATGTAACAATACAGGAACTGGAAGAACAGACAGATGTTTTGTTTTAATAATTGCTTCACCCTTTTCTCTTTTTTTTAGGTTTTGTAACATATCCCATATACTGCTATCACTTTACTTTGAGTTCTGTACAATATATACAAATATTTTAATGCTAAGATTTAATGCCAACTAAAATTATTCACTGACATTCCCTCACTGGAAGAACTAACCAATTTCAAAGGTTACAAAATCAGATAACTTTGTTCTTTAAACATATCTGAATACAGCATCGAAATAAGGATCGTGTCTGGTAATCCATTTAGAGGTTACCACAAAACAGGACCCGGTATCCTACAGGTTACCACAAATTCATCATTTTGACCATTCCCATTATTGTTCTTGTGAAATCCCTTACGTGCACGGTGAACAGTATATGTTATTTATCCGTATCACTGTTCTCATTGTATTAATACTTAAATTCAGTACTGTTGCAAACTAAGTGGCGTCACATAGTGGACCGACCATCACTAAATATGCGACGTCACACCGTAGATGAATGTAAAAAGTGGAAGTATTAAAATTGGTGAGTGGTAACTTTGGTGGAATTACATATACAAGAAAAATAAACAAATTAGCCATTCACTGAAGGATTTTGTCGAGAACGGAGTTCTGTTCTCGACTTTATTGATAGGTGGTAACTTCCCGGTAACCTGAATGAGCATTCTCGACTTACTTCAACGCCTGTGACTAGCACTATATACCAAGATATACTTTCAGATGTTAAGCTTATTGTTCCTTTAACATTTCAATGTGATCCCAGTGGTTTTTAACACAATTTTTAATGCTCAGATATCATTTGGAACTGTTAACAAATTATATGCATTAAAAATGAAACATTTGATTCGTTCTGTTCTTTTAACATACCCTTGCAGATCACTATGTTTTGAACACTACCATGATATTTGCATTTAGGCCTAAAATGATTTTAATGCTCAATTGTGATCTGCAGCCGCTGGCCATATTTAAAATTTCATGGGAACTCATCAGACACTTACTGTTTTAAAAATAAAGAATGTTATTTTTAAAGTTGACAATAATCATGGAAAATGAAATCTGGGTTTCCCTGGTTTTGCTGACACATTATCAGAAATGACGATTTTCATGAAATCCATGTGCCAACATTAGAATACACTAACCTACATTTGAATGAATGAGTATTATTGATAAATACTGGCTTTGTTGTGTTAATATTTCCTACTGATTATTACTGTGGTTATGTCCACACTTTTACACACACTTATTCAAGTATAATGTATAATGAACTACTGACCAGCATTATGTTAAACATTGGGCTCACTGTGTTCTTTTAACATTTTCTCGTGTTCAAGATTGTGTTTTTACTTAGTGTTAAAACAGTACATACAATTATACTTGTATAACAACCCATAAAACTACTGATCTGTTTTCTTTGTGTTAAGCATTAGGTTTGCTGTGGTCTTTCAACATTTTCATGTATTTCCTGGGGCCTTATTCACAACAGGGTGTAAATTTACATTCAAAACTTAGCACTAAGTCTATGTCTAACCATTGGTCGATGACATCAGAGACATTACTTTCATTCAATGATCAGACGTTAAAATTACGCTCGTTTGTGAATAAGGACCCTGTTTTTTAACACTTTTCAGTATACACAATTATAAAAGTCTAACCTTCTGCATAACAAACTAATAAGTCTATCCTTTTGTATAATAAACTATTGACTCGAGATCTGTGTTAAATGTAGGGCTCATTGTTTTCTTACCATTCACGTTTTCTTGGTCGACTTAGGGGGTTTTAAACATTTTACAGAATGTACAATTACTCAAATACTAATCTCATGTTAAAACATTGGGCTCACATTGTTCTTTTAACACTAGTTATTTCTGAACACTTCTATGGTATGTACAATTATACAGGTTTAACACTACTGACCAGCATTCTATGTTAAACATCAGGCTAACTGTGTTCGTTAACATTTCTATGTTCCTGGTCAATTTTGGGTTAACACTTTACAGTATGTACATTTATACAAACTACTGACCACGTCTTGTGTTAACATCAGGTTCATTGTATTCCTTAACATTTCCACGTTATGCTGGTTATTTGTGAATACTTTTACTATATACAATTACATAGGTATAACAAACTACTGACCACATCTTGTGCTAAACATCAGGCTCATTGTATTCCTTAACATTTCCACGTTATGCTGGTTATTTGTGAATACTTTTGCACTATATACAATTACACAGGTATAACAAACTACTGACCAGATTCCCGTGTTAAACATTGGGCCCGTTGTGTTCCTTCAACATCTCCATGTGCTCCTGGTCCACCTTCTGCTGTTTCTCAAACACGAGTTTTGCCAGCTGCCCCCTGGTGGCAAGACCTTCTGACCTCCTCTTCAGACAGCGCTTGTACATCTTCTCGGGTGATGTGGGCAGGCAGTTGAAGTGTTTGTACCGGTGTTTCAACTCTGGCTCTATAGCGCGAAACACGTGCAGTTTCTGGTACCTGACGAACATGTCATACAGATCCCCTATCTGTAGGTATTGTGGCGACAGAATCTTTCTTGCTGCAATATAATCCGAGTTGTAGAAGCTACTGTGTTCATAGGAGTTAGCATCATAATGGCCGATTTTGCTGTTGATCTCTATGGCTGTTGGATATGGTTTTCGATCGTATATGAGGTTTGGTTTGTACTGCCAGAATCCAACTGGGAAGAAGACCTGCCAGTTTTGAATGGTGTTCATGCGTACACGGTTGAAGTAATCAGTGGCTAATTCCATCCCCACTGTGCACATCAGAATAAGAGCATCTTGCGGAAACTTCTGACTTACTACATCCATGATAGTGAATTCGGAAATGTATGAAGAATTGCTGTATAGCGGTGTCCATGAGATTTTGGCCCCATTTTTATATTTCTTCTCATAGTACGAGATCATCGATTTGAGCACAGAGAACGTATCCGTCTTGGCATGGTGTCTGTAAATGAACACGATCAACAGGTAAGTGTTGTCTCCTGTATCCAAACATGTGTGAGCGTACGAATCGAGAAAATTACCAACTCCATCTTTATCGTCTTCTGTAACGGGCAAAATTAGATTGATCCGCGTGTTTTCTGTAACGTAGGGCATGGTAACAATCTCCACCTGGCCAAGAGGGCGAACAATGTGGACTCGTTTTTCAACCTCCTTGTTTTGTGCAGTGGTGTCTTTCATGACAATGTCGAGGATGTACTCCATGCCACGCTGCGGGTCGAAGCGCCGGTAGCCGTTTATCAGACGAGAGTAGAGGAATTTGTTCTCGTATTTCTCATTTAGATGATCGACTGAAAGTTTAATCACTTCTTGGATATCCTGCTTGTCAACACCTACAAAATATTGTTGGAGAAAAAGTATTAGTCTGGTAATATGTAAAACACACATGTCCACAAACAGAGAAATATACAGATAAAACTAGTTAATGACACTGTATCAAACATTTTACGTCTATATCTGAAATATTTGCCATTAAAATAAAATTGTAAATAAAAATTCTGATTTCAGTGTCCTACTCCCTACATCATGATTGGATGCTCCACCACTAAATTCTACTAACTTATTTATGGTTATAAGACCTCGGACATAATTATGACTACAGACTAACTGTAATTATAATTAACTGTACAAAACGCTTAATAAAAAGATTCCAGAAAGTTAACTATACAACAATGTGTATAAGCCACAGCAGAAATCTCACTGACCCTCAAAAACTGTCTTTTGAAGCTCGGAACTTAGATAGGACTTTTTATTTTTGTAGTGTTAACTTAAAATACTATTATAGGACTCCTCAAATTTCACAGGTAAGTTCTGGATAAAGTCAAGGGAGAACTGTGGGTCAGCGAAATACTGCACATACCTGTGAGGTCTTCCACATTGGTGAAGTCGTCCTTGAAATAGATGTGCGTCTCGGTGAAGTACACCCAGCGGATCACATCAAACCGCGTCTTCGGCTTGTACGGCTCAGGAACACCTGAGAACACACAATCAAACAAGGCCATAATTAACAAAAGTGGAATAATATTATGGTAAACTTTAGAGAAAATTAAAAGCAATTAAGGAACAGTAGCATGGTGCCTATTTGATTGCGTGTTCGGTCTTGGGAACCTTTTGGTAAAATTATTGCCAAGATAATATAATAGTAATTTAATCATATTTAATTTGAAAAATTATTTAATGATGTACTCAACACATTTTTAATATTGGTGTTAAAAACCATTGGTGAAAAAAAACTAGTGGTTACTTGACATCACTAAATATGAACATCACAGGCCATGCTTAAAATTGTATTGTTGTGATGGCCCAATTCTAAAAGTCACTGGCTAAGGACTTCAGGTCACTGTAATCTCGAAGTCCTGTGTGACAAGCTATAGTATATTAGAATTACTTTGCTGATTTTACCATGTTTTAACACTGGTTACTAATACAACATACAAGCACTACAGTACCTGAATTACATTGTTGATTTTACCATGTTTTAACACTGGTTACTAATACAACATACAAGAACTACAGTACAAGAATTACACTCGTTAGCCTTCGCTATCAAGGGATATTGTCAAATGCTAAATACGAATTTCGCCATTTTGTTTAAGCAAGGCTGGTCTCCCCATGAAATAACTGTACTAACATAGAGCGTTTGTATGCGACTTAGCGATAGTAGAGCAATGCGTTTGGTGTGGAGCGTCAGTTAGACATAACATAGCTGGATCGTCTTTACTAACTGATTAAATAGTGAAAATATTCTCCACATAGTATCTTTAAACAAAAGTAAGGTTATGGTATAATATTATTATAAACTGAGCTGCGTTGCATTAGTAAAACACTAAGCCATGAAATATCACTGCATTTAGCTAAAGTCTCTTTTACAGAATAACCCTTCATATTATTCCAGCAAATCAGGGCTATGTCATATCACTTCACACTCTAAATGTCCATTAATTTGATAGAATAACTCTTCATATTAGTCCAGCAACTCGGGGCTATGTCGTATTGTATAATGAACCGTTTCCTACAGTAATACGCCATTAAACCATGTGATACCAATGCACTCTCTAAATGTACATTTACAGAATAATACTTAAATATACCATCCTCGATGGCGTAGTGGTCTAAGCCGTCGATTTGAAAAACAAGGCTGGTAGGTGTTGGGTTCGTATCCCTGTACCGGCTCCCACCCTGAGCGAGTTTCTTTAGACTGAATGGGTAGGTGTAAGGCCACTACACCGTCTTATTTCACTAACCCGCTAACACGGGTGGTACTAACTACTAACCACCTGTCATGGACAGAAAATTCAGGCTCCTGACATGTGTGGCCACGACAGGCGTGTCCGAAAATGTTTAGTATATGGACACGTAAATCGGTCCCCACTTATATATTCCAACAAATGAAAGTTATGTCCTATTACATAATGAACTATTTCCTACGGCGATAAGCCACTACACTTGGTTAAAAGCTCATTTGTAGGCCTAGAACCCAGATTATTCCAACAAATGGCGGCTATGTTGTAGTGTTCAGTGAACAGTTTTGCCAATGTAGATAATCTAGGAAGTCTTATACTATCTATCACTGCACTTTTATTGAATAACTCTTCAAAGTTTTCCAGGCAATGAAGACCGGGACAGGAACAGGGAAACATATTTACGTGTCTATATCCACCAAAGGTTCAGACACGCGCGCACGCGGGCACAGCCTCTGGCATGGCCAGTGATTGTGTCCGAAGCGAGAGGAAATCAAGACAAATATTTATAGAATATTAAACGAACATCCATTTCTTATCATGTTTATGTCCTGAGTGAAATATTTTTCAGTTTGTCACGAGCTATAGCGAGTGACAACGAAAACTGTACTTTCTGTATTGTGATTGGTTAATTTCACAGAATTTCCGGGCTCAAATACTCAATAAACACCGGAAGCTAATGACGTCATTTAGAAAGGAACAGGCAAAGTTGGCGATTCAAGGATAAACAGATTGTAACTACGTATTCCTTTCAAGAAATACCAGCTATAAAGTTGATTGTGTAAAAAATCGATTCAGTTTACAATGGTTAAAAATGACATTTGCGGGCTCAAATAACTAATAACACCCGCAAATCGAAAAAACTCCATATGGTTATCTCCTAATTATTTCACTCAGGAAATATACATGATGAGAAATGTGAGTTTAATATCGTATTTATTGTCCATTGTAAATTTTTAATAAAAACAACTAAAATCATGCGAAATAATACAGATACCAGTAATCAGTGCTTGGTTGTATGACGTCAGAGCATGACTCCGTGAATCAATCGTTGGACGCCGCGGTGTTAAGTCCCACTTGACATTCTAATAGGATCTATCACTTTAATACGTACCACGATATTTTGAACCATATGGGTAATAATATACAATCTATAATGTCCATTTATAGAATACTATTTTAACCAGGGCGCAAAGCAGGGTATTAAATTTAATCGCCGACTGTCTAGTGAATGAATAATCTCCTAGCCAACTTAAGACTGTCACTCGCCAGTCAGTACAAAGTACTAATATTTATAATGTCGATATGTACACATAATAAAACAAGTAAACTGTTGGTTTTACTCTAAAATAAGTTTTCACGATATCTACCGTTGATTGCTTTGTCAAATAAACGTTACATTATAACAACATTTGCTGTAGTGAAACCCTGATACTGACAAAATATTCACGGCCTACTCGCCATTGTTTGAGAAATTGAATCACCATTAGGAATTTCACTCGCATAGGCGAGCGTTTTACTTGCAGTATTGCGCCATGTTAACTATTCCAGCCAATGGAAGCTATTTTACATTGTACAAGGAACCGTTTTCTACAATAGGCCACAAAGTCACAGAACATCACTGCACTAGGCTAAATCCATTTATAGAATAGCACTTCAAATTATTCCAGCAGTGAAGACTGTCATGCTATACAATGAACTGTTTCCTATGTTAACCCACGGACTAGCACTGCACTTTGTTAAATGTCTACGTATACAATATAACCGAAATCATTCCAACAAATTATGTATTGTTGTACAGTAAACTGTTTCATATGATGTTAAGCCCTGAAGCCATAGGCCATCACTGAATTTTACAGAATGATTTTTCAAAGAGTTCCATCAATGGAAACTATAATGTTATTATAGTCTGCACTTGGCTAAATGTCCATGTATGAAATATATCCGAAATTATTCCAAGAAATGGAAGCTATGTCATGTTGTAGAATGATCTGTTGCCTATGGTTAGATCATTGCACTTTGTTAAATGCCCATTTAACGAAAATACTTCAAATTATTATCGAAATGAAGGCTATGTCATATTGTAGAATGAACTGTTTCCTATAGCTACAGAAGTGATGTTGCTAAAACACGGGTCTGTGACAGGGTGCGGACCCAGCCACTCGTCCAGGAGGTAGGCCACGGCGGATCCACTGGTCAGCCCCAGACTGTAGGACAGCATCATGATGTTACCTGAAACAAAATAGAAACATATTTAATACTAGTGTTCATTTCTCGTTCACCGACTTGGGTTAACATGGAAAATAGTTTACATTTGAAATAAGGATGTCATCAGATAAATCATTATTCTGGTATTTAAAAAAAAAAAAAAAAAAAAAAAAAAAAAAAAAAAAAAAAAAAAAAAAAAAAAAAAAAAAAAAAAAAAAAA
>JAUTBW010073638.1:0-10579 GCA_032361425.1 Peltospira smaragdina
TATATATACACACACAATTTAAAAATATATAAAAAAAAATAATAATAATAATTAAAACAAACATGTTCTTCCAATAAGTAACTTTACGCTGTATAAAAGCATGTTCTTCCAACTAGTAACTACACGCTGTATAAAAGCATGTTCTTCCAACAAATAACTATAAGCTGTATAAAAGAATGTCGTCCAACAAGTAACTACACGCTGTATAAAAGCATGTTCTTCCAACAAGTAACTATAAGCTGTATAAAAGAATGTTCTTCCAACAAGTACCATACCCGGACATTTTCGTGGGTTTTTATTTTCGTGGTTTTCAAGGGTAAGTCGTCAGCCACGAAAATATAAATCCTCGAAAATAATTGCATAAACTGAGGTTAAAAACAAACAAAATCAAAGTCGAGTTCGTTTTGTTCCGTAATTATTCTGCGATTTCAGAAGCACAAACACGGTCCTTGACGTAGCATTATTCAAAGTCCCTATTTCCGAATAGGTTTTATGAAAACAATTAAATATTATGTTAAAATCACAATTATTTGGACTAATATCTAATTAATAAGTTATCGTTAAAAATAAAATGAACAAATCTTAGTGGTAAACACTGCGCATGCGTCAATGAACAGGTCATTACAAGCTCAAACTTTTTAATGCAGATTGTTAATACTCTAAACCCGATTGAGAGGTGTCAGTGAAAGAGTTGCATTACTGTGGCAATAAACATCGATGATTTGATACAAGTTCGTGGTATTTTATTTTATGAGATCACAAACGAAAATATACAACGCAAGACTGACCAACTTCATCATTAATTTCTGAAAGTTGACATTCCACTCTCGCTAAATTGTATGTCACTAATACGTAGGCTATGTGACTGGTATGGCGTCGCTGACATTACACTACATCCGCCGACTCAACAACACTTCTCACACAAGTTTTAATTGGCTTTATACAAATACAAAAGAGTGTAATCGGTTGCCTGTAATAGAACAAAGCAGTAGGCTAGACAACTGCAAATGAGTGGTCCATTGTTTAAACTGAGCTTCAAATAGCGATAACTGGCAGCTGTTGTTAATCTAACAAACAACAGAAACAAGTGATGTGATTCCTGAAACTTGTATATCATAACCCATGAAAAATAAAACAAAAAATTGTCATTAAAAAAATTAATAACCTCAAAAATAAAAAACCTCAAAATGTTTTCAGTTCCCAAACTACGAAAATTTAAGACCATGAACATTTCCGGTTATACAGTATATACCTGTTGTAGAATAGGGTTTGGAATTAGAGATATCTTAGAGTTAGAGTGCACTAAGATGGATAAATCCAGTGGTCAATAACACCTTGATCAGATGCTTTACCACTGAGTTATGTCCCATTTCTACACACATAAAATATATTCTTATAAATAGAGTGATGACACAGTTAACATTGCTTGTTGTAAATAACCTAGCTCATTATTCCAAAACTTTGATATCTTGGTGATTATGCTGTGTATTTTATATGTGTTTATTTTTTGCAGTGTGACCTTGCAGCCAGAAAAGACTATTTACATATGAGGGCCCAACTGTTAAACAACCGATATGGCAGTCCGTCTTTTTCTGATGGCGGGTAATGATATCACTTTACTGATAATATATAAGTATTTGGTTTTATTTGTGTATTTACTTTTTTCGTATCATTTCCAGTATAAATATAAAGCTGTATGTAGTTAAGACATTTCAATCATGGTTACTGACATTGGTTATCTTGTGACTAATCCATTAAACATAAGGCTGGGATTAGTAGGTACTGGGTTAGCAATTTTTTTTTTTTATGGACTCAATGGGGTAATGTAAGACCACTACATATTCTTTTTCTCTCATTGACCTCTAACCATGTTACTAATAACTCTAACCAACTGTCCCGGACAGACAGCTCAGGTTCATGACAGGCTTGCAGTGTAAAAGCTTGCTCTGAATGTGCATGTAAAAACAGATTGACCTGACTATCATGGTCACTGGAGTGTTGATCTAAAATACTGTCTCCATGGTCCAAATAATGATACTGCCTCGTGTATTAGAGGTAACCAGTGTGGATTGGTTTGATAGATGGAGGCCAGAGTAATGTGGATCATAGGTAAGGTCAATGATAGACTACAGCACCCACAGTGAATCTTACGGAAAATAATACCATGCATCAGGAGTTATATGTCTAGAATGAGAATGTTCATCAAGGATTTATCCATGCTTTATATGGTACTGAACACTGGCTTCTTCTGTGGCATTGAAAATTGCCAAAATCTGGATTTTAGTAATTATAGCTGTTACTATAAATTAATTTGATAAAGTAAATAATTTTCACGGATTCCTTAGAAAACTAATCTTTAAAATGTAATTATATTGCTTGTATAATATGACAGTTACATAAATTCAGTGGTGTGAAGAAAATGTCTCACTTACGACTAAAATTGTGTTAATCTTTCTAGTCTCTTCAGCCAGAAAAGAGGCCTATGTTCAGTACCATGGTGAAAATCCTCAAACAATCTGTAGGTACTAAGTAGATTATTATAGCTACTAAAGAGAAACCTGATAGCTATATTATATCAATGGGCTGAAATGTCAGTAAATATTTTTTCTCAGTAATATTCAAACTCATTTATATTTTATATTACAGAAGCATCAAAAGTCGTTCCTTCAGCATTAGAAGCATAAGCAAAAATACTGGAGAGGTAAATATTAAAATCCCACAAGATGTACCTTATCATGTTACATGTTTTATGAATGTGCACATAACATCAGTAAATCTGTCGTGAGTTAAGTATAAACTAATAGTATTAAACATTATTCCACACATGCATTCAAGAATTGTTCAGCTGGTTATGCATTGTACCTTTATTCCTGATAGCTATGGTTTGATAGCTATAATTTCAGTGAATTAATTTCTGCCTATATATGCAACTGTCTCTTTTATTAATATTAGTTAATTAATTAATTTAATAAAATTATTTATCCATTCATCAGTCCATATAAAAATGGTCAAATTAAATTTCTGTTAATATACCGTAGGACATTTACTGTAACAAAAGTGATGCAGTTAAAAGTTGTGTGTGTATTTTTCAGAGTTTTGAGTCGATGACTGTAGGTGTTGGTGATACGCGGAAGTTCCACCGGCGTCACCTCAGTAGCGGGTCTCTCAAACACCTGTATGAGGGGCCCATGAAACGTGTGTATGACAGCATCGAGGTCGTTCCCACCAGCGCCGCAGAGGCCAGCAGGTAAACACATGCCGGTTTAATCATTGTCATTATTATTAAATAATAATAATAATAATAATAATATTATTATTATTATTATTATTATTATCACTGTTATCATCATCATTATCATCATCATCATCACTATTATGATTACGATTTCAAAGTTTGGCGAAGAAGCTTTCAGTTTTTCTCGGAATCTATAGATAGTTGTGAAATTGAGATCTTAGACACTAAGCTAGGCTTCTGCTGCCTGGTTATCTATAAGACATTATAGCACACAAGTCACTTTTAAATTCTGATAGATGTTTTAATAATGTTACATTGCTATTCAGTTCATTTGCTTATTACCTTAATCAGTAGTTTTTTAAAGTTTTTATTATGTTAGTAGTGATATGTTGAAAGCATACCACATTAAAAATAGTGTTCTTACATTAAATACTTGTACACCATAAATCAATAAATTTGGATAATGAATTATGACTTTGTTCCAGAATAAAATTAGTTTTCTTAAATATTCTGTAACCAAGTACTTTTTTTCTTCTTTTTTTTTAAGCCAGTAAAATTGTTTTAAATATATATATATATATATATATTTTTTTTTTTATGAGCTATTATTAATGGCAACAATGTGTTGTTACATGAGGTAACTGATTTTAGAAATGTGATTTTGATACGCTAGACTGCAACGCTAGTAAAATAAAATGTGCACTTGTACAGCCACAGAAATAGTGTCTACAAATATACTTGAATAGCAATAATCAGCTATTAATATTAATACTAATAAACATTTAGATATACTACCAGTTAGCTGTTTCTCTAATGTATTTCCAGTAAAACATCTTGTCGAATTTTACTGATACACTTGTCATAAATTATTTAAGAAGTACCGTAGATTATGTTCTAAATGATAAAAAGCAACAACAATCGAACAACAAAAACACCAAAACACCAGGGCTCACACTGCTGTAAAAGGATAAAAACTGTAAAAATCTAAATAATGTTTTTTGAATCTGGGGTAATTTACAAACATTGGTAAAAAAAAAAAAAGTTTTTTAAGAACAAATATTTCAGACACATATTTATTGGGAAGAAACATAACAGAAGTGAAAGTTTTGTCCAAGAGTTTGGAGGAACCAGTACATTATTCACATTCCACCCATTTTGTGGCATTTGGAGAATTTGTTTATATGTGATTAGACATTTGTTGTTTATGTAATTCCAGTATGGTTCTGTTAATAATTACAGTGGGGTTCTAAACATTTTACTCTCAATTCCAGTTTTCAAGTTAAATTATTGGACTGGAAAGAATTTTGTGCTGTGATAATGTTAAAAAGAGGATATTACATGAGTGTCCATGACAGACAATATTTACGACACAAGTGCTTAAATTATCATATTCCCCAAGCGAGAGCGAGGGAAATGCAATAAAGGCATGAGTGTCATAAATTTCATCTGTCATGAACACAAATGTAATATTATATTTATTACCGTAAAAATGTCCTGCCAATTAAGCGTCCTAGCTAATGTTTACAACTTCTAAAATTGGCAAAAGTCTTTTGAATGCTGTGATGTCAGACGTCAACACTAATCAAAATTACGTAACTACCAACCAATCAGAATGAGATGCACTTTAATGACAGCCAGTCATAATAAGATGTGCTGTAATGACAGCCAATCATTCCTAAGAGGACATTCGATTTTGTTATTAACCACGAGGGAAAACGTACAATAAATATGTCCCTCATTATGCTGTACCTTGTAGATAATAAATATCATAACTAATAGGCTCACAACATAATTTGATAGGTAACATCATCATTTAAGTAATTTTTATGATATTTTAGCACTAAGGTAGCTTCAAAAGTATACATGAGCAGTTATTTTAATGATAGTTCATAATTTTAAAAAATCTGCAAAATTGACCAAATGCTTGAACTGTAAGTGGATATGAACATAAAATAAAATAACATAACACTTTTAATATTAATAAAAATAATGCTTAGCTAAACTGTTAATGTGCAGGGTGAGCCCTGCGTAAACAGAACACTGTAATGTACTTGTAATCTATTACTGACTTGTTTGTTTTCTTTATTTATATATAAAATACACGTAATTCTTTAGGTTGAGCCAAATACAATTCTATAGATAATATTTATACACATACTAAATTTTTAAAATTATTAATAGTTTTATCAGTATCAATGTCATATTGGTGTGTTTTATCCATAAGAAAAAATGAAATTGTACATATTTTGCTATTAACAGGCTAACCAAAATGATGCCATATAATGAAGATTTCTGTATATTACGTAGTAAATTGCTAAGAAAGCACTGATACTTAATTTCTTTTTAGGCATAAACTGGATATGGACATTATAAATAGATGCATGTACGTACAAATATGCAGGGCTTGCCATGACCATGGTTTTATTTTAAAAATTTAAAATATGTAAAGTATCCTCAAGCATATGCATTTAAAATGAAAGCAAGGGCTAAAGTATCAGTTTGATAAATTAGCATTTGGCAGAGTGAGCCCTGGATATCTCAGGAGTTGTTTTCATTTCATTTGTTAGATATATTGATTTTTCACAGTTGACATGTGTTTTGTGTTTGTTGCTTGTGTTTGTTTCATTTGATTAGATATTTTTTGTTTAAATTTGTTAACATGGGTTATTCTTTGAGAGAAGTATAAATCTTAGTTTAGTTTAAAAACACAAGAGTGCTAAAATAAATGGCCCTCTTAAAAATTCTTACATACCTCAAACTGCAGAAGAGGGTAAAATGATAGCCATCTAAATACCATAATCAGAATTAGAGAAAAGAAACTGAGATGGGCTCCACCCATGAATATAGTTATTTTTGAGGTATAATGATTTCTAAATATCTTAAGAGTTATTATTTTATATTTTCAAAACAAATACCCAAATTTTACTAATATGATTGTTGTTCTCAAAGACGAAGGAAAAGAACCAGCATGAACACATTTATTGATTTCAACAAAGTTTCATGATTTTACCTGAATGTCAGTCCAGTGAAATCTTAATAACTAAACTCTTAGCTGATTGGTCATTCATGTTTCAATTTTATAAAAAAGTATTCTGGAAACTTCAATGTGAATGGAATTTAAAAAATTGTGGTATTGTAGATAAGATCAATAAGTAATTGAAATGATAGAGTGTCTTTTGTTTAGTTTAGAGGCACATACGATTGAATGGTATTATAGAGCTCGCACCCATTAAAATCGAAGACCAGTAAATCATATATGTTATTAAGAATTTAATAACATTTAAGAAAGGAAAAAGGTTGTATTACCAGTAGGCAAAGTTCTATTTAGTTTGTTCCATATTATTTACAACACAAGCTCTTTAAGCTATAGCGACTTTGTTAAAGGTGCCATTATTACCTATATCAGGCGTGCATTAATTCTCTGCAATGAGATTATTTAAATTTTTTTATATAGTATTGTTGTTGTTACTGTTATTATTATAATTTGTCATGATTATTGTTGCTCAGTGGTAAGCACGTTCGCTCATGGTGCGGTGGGTCGTTGGATCGATCCCACATGATGGACCTTTTGGGTATGTCTCGTTCCAGCCAGTGCCCCACGACTGGTATATCAAAGGCCATGGTATGTGCTATTCTGTCTATGGGATAGTGCATATAAAAGATCTGTTACTGTTAATCGGAAAGAGTAGCCCATGAAGTGGCGGCAGCAGGTTTTGTGTCTAACTATCTACATGGTCCTTAACCATATAACTGTGCACCAGTGTGTTGAGTGCGTCGTTAAATAAACAATTCCTTCCTTTCTTCCTTGATTATTGTTATTGTTAATATTATTATTGTAGTTTATTATTATTGTTTTTGTTATTATTATAGTTTGTTATTGTTATTGTCACTGTTATTATTAATTTTATGGTTAGTTATTATTATTATTGTTATTAACTAATGGTTATTATTATTGTTGTTATTAAGTAATGATTATTATTATTATTATGGTTTCTTTTACAGAGCTATGGCTGGTGGTAAGAGTCTGTCGGAGAACTATGCTTTTGCTGGGATGCACCACATATTTGACCAGCACACTGCATCAGGTATCTGAATATTTCTCCACAGTTAACTTCCTGTGTGTTAGTACTGCTGCGTATTGTTAATTTGTGATACAGGGTATATTTTGTTTTTAAAATTTCAATTAGCAAATAATATAATTTAATAGAAAATTGGTACACTAGTAACTTATTGTTGCAGTGCTAAGTATTATTGTGTATTTGTGGAGTGCGACATAGCTCAGAGGTAGTGTGATTACTTGTGGTACAGTTGGTCGTCGGATTGATTCCATGTTGTGGACCCATTGAACTATGTCTTGTTCCAGCCAGTGCTTCATGACTGGTGTAACAAAGTTTGTGGTATGTGCTATCCTGTCTGAGGGATGGTGCATATAAAATATCCCTTGCTGCTTATCAGAAATTGTGGCCCATGTGGCAGCAGTAGGTTTCCTTTCTATCAGAATGGTCTGATGCCGTATAACCATAGATAAAATGTGTTGAGTGCATTGTTAAATAAAGCATTTCTCTTTCTTGTATAATGTAAACTGTATTAAGTTTATGACTTGTTATTTTTGCGAATGTGTACTTTAGTGCATGTTCACGATGTTTTAATTTTGCAAATTGTGATCTGCAATAAAAAAATTTTAATAAGAATGTGGATTAAGTTGTCAGTAAATATAGTAAAATATACCTTATTGTCACTATAGTTGTAAGACATTACATTATTCTGAAAAGCGGCATTTCCCCTCACTCCACACACACATCTTAATGCTAGACAATTTTGCGTGCATATAAATTTCGCAACTTGTCATTAGTTGCAAATAATGCAAAATTAATGTTCACATGAATAGTTCACGGTTTACAGATATTGTTGACTTATTATTGCAGTGTCCAGTGTAAAGTTTGCTCATGATGACAAATCCAGAGTGGCCTGCTCATCCCTGGATGGAACGTTGTCGATCTGTCAGCTCATCCCCCCACCCGCCACTGTCATATGTATGTTACGAGGTCACAGTGCAGGGGTCACAGGTAAATTCTTCTTGAACATATTGGAATATATATGAATAAAATCATTTTGTATGCTACTGTGTTGCATTGCTGAGTTTTGCTTTCATTTACATTAAATATAATGATATGTATATATATCGTCAACTATAAAAAATTCTTTGCACTTGAGAAACAAAATATTACATTGATTGTTTTTTTATAATTGTGCATGGAGAGAAGGTTTTCCTGTTACCAGTAATCTACCAGTCCAAGATCATTCTTTGATCACACTGGTAACTATTTTAAAATTGTGTAATGGGCTGCCTCAATAACCTAGTGGTGAAGCACCCATCTGACATAGTTTCTGTCACCAATATAACTGTTAATAAAATGTGTTGAGTGTGTCATTAAATAAAAAATCAATCAATCAAATCGCATAATGAAGTTTTCACTATATTTTGTTTACCTTTTATTTCTTTTCTTCTGTTTTTTAATACATTTTGTGTGGTTATCAAATGAACCTTTTATTTATTTATTTTCTGCTTTTAATAGATTTTGTGTGGTCATTATCAAACGACGTGATTCTGTCTGTATCGTATGATGGGACAGCCCGCCTCTGGGATGTAGCAGCTGGGTCGTGTCTTCGGGTCATCGAGGACGGGGGCAGCGGGGAGCTCTACTGCTGCATGTTCCAGCCTCTCAACAACAACATGTTTGTCACCGGCAGTGGCCGCGGAAACGTACAGGTTATGAACATGTCCACCGGCAAAGGATACAAGGGAGGATCGAGTAAAGTAACGGGCAAGGTTTACTGTCTGGCCTTTGATGCCAGTGGCAAGATTCTGTGGGCGGGTGATGAGCGAGGGTCGATCTTCTCGTTCATGGTGGATGTGGCCACTGGGAAGCTGACTAAAGCGAGGAGGTGAGTGAGAAGATGTGAATAAGCTCTTCACAAATATAAAAATAATATATCACTGGTGTGAAGCAGAGGCAAGCTTATTTCAATTCAGGCAGGTGCATATCAAACACACACACACACACACACACACACTGTATATTTTTTGAAAATTGCATTTTATTTTGTAAAGCAAAAGCTTTTGTGTAATATATATTAGTCTAGATGGTAAATTAAAAATGATAAGTGTTAATTGACCTTGCATTAATATTTGTTTTTGCATCGTCCAGAGAAAACATGGAGAACCAATGCATTTGTAACTGGTACCACTCATGTTTAACTTTATATCAGAAGTGTCATATCTTTAATAGGCCCCATGCTTATAAAACTTAACGTAATAATATTTGAATGGTATTCCATTGATGTTAAAGTCTGGACTTTATAAAAAAAAGTATAGACTTAAAAATTTATAAGCACAGGGCCAGATGTTTGTTATGTTTGTGTTACTGCAGGATCACGGTGTGTGAGGGTCAGCCAGTGACGAGTATATCGGCGCGAGCGTGGATCAACCGGGAAGCCCGGGACCCGTCTCTCCTGGTGAACTGCTGCCTCAACTCACTGTGTCTGTTCAGAATTGTGTCAAACGATGGAGCACTGCAGCTGAAGAAGACGTTCCCAATCAAACAAAGAGTCTCACACATCAAGAGTTCTTTTTGTCCACTCATGTCCTTTAGGCAAGGGGCTTGTGTCAGTAAGTAGTAAAAATTAGAAGTTTTGCTTTCATATGCATTGAACTAGCCTGTTGAATTTTCCACTTTTAGTGGGATTGTTTTTCTGTGAATTCAGATGTTAAATTGGAAGAATAAGCTCCATAAATAACATATAATCCTCAAAATGTCCATTAATCATATACCTGTGCCTGTAATTTGACTTGGCTCACAAGTATGGCAGTACAACCATAGGTAATCATGTTCAGTTGATTGTTAAATAAAACATCTCTCTGGGTTGCGTTTATCACTTTCATGCGGACACAGTCACTGGTCATGCCAGAGGTTGTGCCTGCGCTCAAGCTTGTCTTTGGAAGTATGTGGACACTAAAACAGGTTTCCCTGATTCCCGTATGTCTGTGATATAACCATGGATAATATATGTTGAGTGCACCATTAAATCAAACAGTTTTCCCTCTGGGTTTCCTTTCTCACTGTCATGATGGTTCTAACTAGTAAATCATTAGCTGTGTAACCCATTGGGCTGTGTCTGTTCAAGTCATTGGATCACAACTGGTGTAACAAAGGCTGTAGTATGTGTTGAGTGCACCATTAAATAATACATTTCAATCTCTCTCTCTCTCTCTCTCTCTCTCTCTCTAGTTTCTGGTTGTGTCTCATTGAAGACAGTGCTCCACTACAGAACGTGTTGAATGCA
>JAUTBW010073749.1:0-10576 GCA_032361425.1 Peltospira smaragdina
TATGATACTCACAACGTGCATACGTATGACCGGATCCGTACAAGAATTATAACTACCACTATACGATCAACATAGTACCCTGCTTAGCCACTAGCAGTGGTACATGACTAAAAGTCCCCAATTTTGTATCCTGACTAAAAGTCCCCAATTTTGTATCCTCACCTGAAAGTCCCTTATTTTGTATTCTTATGACCTAAAATTTCCCAATTTTGTATGCTGATCTAAAAGTCCCCTATTTTGTATCATGGAACTTAAAATCCCAAATTTTGTATCTTTCTGACCTGAAAGTTCCCAATTTTGTATCTTTCTGACATAACAGTTTCTAATTTTGTAATATTAAATAAAAAAATTCCAGAATTTTGTATCCTAACGTAAAAGTCCCCTATTTTATATCCTTCTGACCTAAGTCTCAAATTTTTTAGCCTTCAGACTTAAGGTTCCCAATTTTGTATCCTGACAAATCACTGTCAGATTTCAGATCACATTCAAAATGTTAGTGCCCTACTAACATAACTTATCTTCCTGACCATATTAGAATGGCCATGTCCCCAGGACAGTGTGCTTGAACCTGATTATATTTGTATTAAAATATTATAATTAAAACAGAAATGGGCTGTATGCCCAGTTATAAATGACACAAAACAAGAGACAGTACAGACTAGACAAATGGCATGACAAAAATTCATGAATGAACACTTATATTTGACAAATAAGATATTTGTGACCTATTTTATCAGTACTGCACCCAGTCCTGCATAAACAAAAACAGTCTCAGGTTTATAGTGGTCAAAATTAAATAAATACTTGATCACAAGCCAACAGAATTTCTTTTTTCTTTGACACTTCATCAATCAAGTGTCACCTTCTTGATTGATGTGTTATTAAAAATCTTTCAGTTACAAATGTTATAAACTGTAAAAAAAATATTTAACAATAATATTTTTACCACTTTAGATACACCAGTTTAGATACTAACAAAGTGACTACATGTACTAATATTAGTGTACGAATTCAAAGGATAATGGTAATACAAAATATTTCACGCACCTGAAAGAACTGACATAACAAAAGGCATGAGTAAAGTACATTAACAACTGTAACCTTGTTTACTGATTGTACCAATTTAATCTTTTAACCTGTACTTAGCGCGGGATTTTTTTTATTTAAAAAAAAAAATAAAAAAAAATAAAAAATAAAAAAAAATAATATATATATATATATTTTTTTTTTTAATTAGATATTAAAACTTGATTTCAATGCAAAATGTAAATGTATCTTGAAGAACAGTGATGAAGTATTTACGACCACAAAATCCTGTAACACATTAAAGCTTAAACAGTAAAAGAGAAACAACTATGTTAATTAGAACAAAATCAATATGCTTATTAGTTGAAAAGCAAAATTCAGGCAGCAGTATCTAGTTTCACTGACATCCATTAGTGGATGTGTTTCTGTTAGTGAGTGAGTCAGTCGCTTTCTGTTTAGGATATCTTAGTCTATTATTCTATAATGCAAGAGTTTCCTTCTTTTTTTCTTTTTTTATACAGAGATATAGTTGTATAAATAAGTTTTTTGTTCACTTATTTTACTAATTAATTTACTGTTCTATTTACGTTTAGATTTTTTTAAAGTTTCAACTGAGACTAAGAATAATTTTATGCCCTTTCCTTTCCCTTCAAAAAAACACACAACATACAAAATAAAGAAAAATGATAAATGAAAACAATAAAAAAAGTTAAACAAAACATGTGTATTTGAAAGACAATTTTATAACATATGTTTAATTTAATCTTAATTAATTTTGGTGGGATACATGCATTTCATCACGTTTTTATTAGATTTTCATAAATATTTTAAAAGATGAAAACTTTATTTTGTCAAAAATTTTATTCTGTTGTTTTTTCATACCATAACTTTGGACTTATTGTTTCTGTTTAAGGCCTCAAACAAAAGATATCAGCATATGACTTACAGCCACTGGTGAGAAATAAATAAAAATACACATCACACAGTACACAGTTTTTATGTTAACAGTTTAAAACAAAGCTGTTAATTTCTTTGTAAGTAGAAGAGCCAAATAAATATAATTAAACACAAATTAGGAAAAATAAATTTAAAGTGTGTCTATGCATGAACATGTACTAATCACAAAATATATATTTTACCTTATTATTATATTTCAAAAAAATAAAAAATAAAAAAAAAATAAAAAATAAAAAATAAAAAAAATAATAATAAATAAATAAATAAATGAATAAATAAATAAAATCCATCTTGGTATATTCAGATGAAGAATGCTGCCTGCAGCAATTAAAAACCTCTTTTTTTATACCACTTGGTAGAAAATTATCCAATCAGAGATTCAAGATGGTGTAAAATTACAATAAAACAAAAACAAACTCAAACATTTTACATCACTAAGCAAATAAATAATTGGGATGATAAAATAATTATTTTATTTTATACGATGCATTCAATTTTATGTTTTTACTTATATTTTCCAATAATTTTAGTACTGGATATACACATTACAAACAAAAATAATAATAAATGCCCAAAACTCTCTGATGGGACTGACGTAAGAGAGAACTGTACAGCTGATCAACTTCTTCCCCTAAAACAATGCAGATTCTACTAGGCTTACTAAGCAGAACTTTCCAAATGTCATGAAACTTTTAGAGAAAGTCAAGGCTTATAACTTGAAACAGTTGTAACACTTAAATCAGACATAAACCAAATTTACTGCTTCATATCAGGAAAACCTTTAAAACATGACTGTAAATGATCACATATTTAGGTACACTTCATCAGAACAGATCTAAATATGTATCGATTTATTCACATACTCATACAATGTTGCTATTTTAGTTAAGCAAATATGGTCTACGCCTGACATAAGAATCACAAATGCTTCAAGTTACAAAGCCCAGGAGGTGTATTTTCAAAGTTCTCTTAGGGCTAAGATTGAGTAAATGTCTTTTAATTAATCACGTTACATATATATAAAATAACGTAATGATGTCGTCAGTTACGCCATGTATCGTTTCGTAGCATTAAGATAGTTTTGAAAATCTACTCCCATGTGTCAGTATCACCACCAGGAATCTGTTCCATGATGCAATCATATATAAATTTTTAAATATATTTACTTCTGCACTCATTTTTTGTTTGTTTTTCATTAATGTTATATTATTGCACATGGTCAAAAGAAATACCAAGGGTTCATGGACTATCTTATTTGAAGATGAAAACATACAGTACTGCTGACAAATGACCATGACCAAAACCAAAACAAATCCTGTCATATTATTAAGAAAATTTATGTTATGCAATACTAATGCAATTGTTCATAATTTAAAAAATAATACCACAAAATTGACTCTAGAAAATGTACATAATTATGTGATGTTTAAACAACAAAAGGATTGCATACATTACAGCTCAACTCACTCATCTACTGATCGTATTGGAAGATGCAGTAATGTCATTAAAACACAAAACATTGGTACAAATGCCCCTACCTTGGTGCTCTGCACACAAAGGTGGGAATAACAAATTAATAAATACATGGTAGATTATCAAACAAATTCAACAGCAGCTATCATCTAAAACAATTCAACAGAGATCCGATTACGTTCTGGTTCACCAAAGACAATGTGAAATCATCCAAATTCACAAAACAACTTTCATAAAATATACATATCTTGTGTAACAATGGCACAGAATAATAAATACCTGAATATATCTGTACATTTAGTTCAGCTACACTTATACAAAACAAAGACACAACCAATTGCAAAATTAATTAAATGAAATAACTATTTTTATTACTAATTAATTTATATTTGCTGATTTAGCGTAACAATTCTTCTACTGAACAAAGACACATAACGAATTGCAAAAGAAGTGAAATTATTGTATCTTTACATTTTTAATTAATCTGTATTTGTACATTTAGGCTAACTCTTCTGAATCTTCCATTAAAAAGACAATCAGATGGAAATAATTAAGTGACTATATTAATTCACACTGAACTACCTGATAATATGCACAAATTATGTCCGCAAACCATCTGACTGTTCAAATGGGCATGTGCTTATTTATATATTTTTGACTTTATGCAATACAAGACGCACCCTATCCTAAACATTGGTTATCAGAATGATTTAAAAAAAAAATTATGCATGATCCTGTACACATATATTCAGAATCTAAAAAGTAACACTCATAAACTTGATTGTAAAATGTTACAAATTATTTACATACCATGTTGGCAATGTGACTTGTTTAAAGAAAAGTCTCGTATCTATAATGATTTATCAAATTATTATTTAAATACTTAAACATGCACTGATCACAAATTTGTCAACAGTTTTATCTGTATTGAATGTATGGGTGTGTGAGAAAGAAAAAACAACCTTACTGGTAGGAATCGGTTAGGCAGACTATACACCACTAAGTGATGCTTAGTCCAATGGAGCAGTTTCTAATAATAATAGTTTTTTTAGATGCACTCAACACATTTTTATTAATGGTTAACATTTTAATTTGAAAAAATCCCTAGTGGCTACTTGACGGGGATTGATCTCAATTCAACCATGTATCAGACAGGCACATTCATCACTAAGCTATTGAGGCTTCTGGTTCAGCTAATAAACAGAAATGTTTTACTAACACATTAAGTGTAAGTAATGCTTAATCTACTGGATCAGTTACTTTGTCTGAACTAGTTTATATATTAACACATATGATGTGTAAACCATGATACAAGAATTTCAACTCTAAATCCAGTACATGTTATATAAAGATGATACCTGAATTCATAATATGGAGACCCTAACCTGGCCACAATAGTGTTCCTGGGGCCTTATTCACAAAAGGGTGTACATTTACGTTTGAAACTTAGTACTAAGTCAACGTCTAACCATTGTTATGTTATGTAACTTTACACACTTTTGTGAATAAGGCCCCTGAACTTTAGTGGATATGGGCACATACAAAAATACCACCACTCCTCCTAAGTATGTGATCAAAGTATGACCCATTTTTATACCAGCCTCAATAGTGAAGTGGTTTAAGCCGATACCAGCCTCAATAGTGAAGTGGTTTAAGCCGTCAGTCTGAAAAATAAGGCTGATAGGTGCTGAGTTTGTATCCTGGTACTGACTTTTAACGACTAAATGGGTATAAGACCACTCTCTTCTCTTTCTAACTAACCTGTAACATGGTTACTACCAACAACTACACTCCTGTCCTGGGCTTTGTAACTTGAAGCATTCATAAAATTTACTTCAGACGCAGACAAAATTTACTTAGTTAAAACAGCAATGTTATAAGAGTATGTGCTGAATTTGGTACATATTTAGGTATGTTTCAACTACAGTGGCTTACAAATATGCTTATTTACGTTCATGTTTTAAAGGCGTTCATGAAATTAAATCGGTAAGTTATGTCTACATCTGATGTTATGACTGCTTCGAGTTACAAGCCCTGGACAGACAGCTCGCTTTTATGACTTACTGGGAATTCAGTCACCTAGCAAATAGGACTTTCTCTTTAACTGTATATACTATATAAAATGGCTAAACCACTGACCAAAATGTGTTGAGTACATCCTTTAACAAATTTCCAGCATAAATTGCAATAAGATAATTAACACTGTTGGTCCCATAGCATGCCATTATGCATACTTAATCTTAATTGCATACAGATTTAGCATGTCATGTATATATCTGAAACGAGATGCTACAATATATATCAGTGTGTGTGTGTGAAGCCATTATATTTTTATGTATGCCAAATTGGTTCAAGGATGATGAATGAAAAGATGGACGGATGTAAAGATCGTTTGTTTTTAGAATTATATTTAGAATCACATTATCAATGTGAATCTTGTGAAGATTAAAATTATAAAGACATTATCTTCATACAAATCACATGCCTCAAATTAAAATAAATAAATAAATGCTTTTTAATATTTTTTAATAAATATTATCATCATTAAAAGCTTTTTCATATTTAAATGCATTATCTCTGACTAAACTGATTATGGGTAAATATGAATGAAAATATTATGTTTCATATATTAAATGCAGATTTATTTAGTAACATTCAAAGGAAGTCAAGGTAACAATTTAGCTAACACCTACTTGAATGTTATATTGTGTCTATTTTAAAAACATTATTTGTTATAAATGCATACAAATACAAAGCTTGAACTTGTACTCCTTGTTTTTAATATGCTTTCTTTATTTTATAAAGACTTCATGATTAGGCCTGATGTCTTTAAAATATTATAATAATTGCAGGTTATCAATAATTTAGTTGAAAACGTCTTAACAATATTGTAACACTTTCTTAAAGTTGAACAATCTATCTGTTTTCATTAAAGAAAACAAAAATTGCCAATTATTACCAGTTGCTAATACTAGGTTCAAAATGTCAAGCCTACTAGAGATAGAATATTTTATAGTGAAGCTCTTAAACAACAATCTATTCTCATTAAAGCAAATCAAAACTGCAAATAATTCCAAGCTGCTATATTGAAAAGTATTGCTAATACAGATATCTTATATTAAATTTCATTAAGCAAAACAAAATTGCAAATTTTCACCAATTACTAAGTTGGAGATGTAAATATTACAAATAAAGACATTTTATATAAAATCTTCTAAGCAGCCTATCTATTTCCATTAAATAAAAATACATAATTCTACAGCATTCATCAGGGCTCGAAACCTGGCCAAAAAATTGGTATATATAAATATAACTGGGCCCGTGCTTATAAAACTTTTTTCAGTCTCAATCTCTAATAGAGTCTGGACATGAATCCGGTGTTGAGTCTGGACTCTGCTGAGTTTGAGACTGTTTTCGTGCTTATAAAACAACTTAGACACTAATTAGTTTTATAAGCACGAAAGCAATCTCAAACTCAGTAGAGTCTCCACTCAACACCGGATCTGAGTGCAGACTCTATTAGAGATTGAGACTGAAAAAAGTTTTATAAGCACGGGCCCAGAAAATATTTTATTTCATATATTTCATAATCAATTCCAATAAACAACAAACATCAAATATTCTTCATGATTTATTTTCTAAGTACATTAGCAATGCTTCAATTTTCAGCTCATGTGTCAAGAATTATAATACACTGGATAAAAGTACAAGTTGGTTATTACAAGGCTGTACAGAATGCATAAAAGGATCATAAAAACTATTCTTTATAAAGTCTACATTATGCCATTAATTTTACTTTAATAATATAATAACATTGCAATCTAAAGCTGTTAAAAATCATTCATTTGTATATATAGCTCCATGTTTAATTGCTGACAGATAAGAAAATGTTTAAATATCACAGCATATAAAACTCATTACCCTTTATGTGCATTTCAAATTTCTTCAAACCTTTAAAATTACACTGTTGATTTTACCATGTTTTAACATTGGTTACTAATACAACATACAAGCACTGCAGTACACTTGTTAGAATTACACTTGTTAGCCTTTGCTATCAAAGGATATTGTCAAACACTAAATTCAAATTTTGCCATTTCGTTCAGTGAGGCGGGTATCCCCATGAAAGAAGATACTAAAATAGAGCATTTGTATGTGATCTAGATAGTGATAGTAGCACAATGAGTCTGGTGTGGAGTGTGCCAGTTAGACATAACATGACTGGATCATGTTTAAATAATTAAAATATTCTCAACATAGTAACTTTAAAATTAATTTTGAAAATTAAAAAAGAAATATACCAGGCATTTTAAGGAAATCTCACACACCAGGTTACATAGAAAATAAATTTACCATTCCAACCAGTACTCCACAACTGGGGTAACAAAGGCTGTGTCTGTATGAGACAGTGCATATAAACAATCCAGTTTTGCTAATCAAAAAGAGGAGCCTATGTGGAACAGATTATCTCCATTTTCTCATTCTTGAAAGCAAAAATGTGAATTCTCAAATGACCTAAATAACAAAATGAACAACTGAAAATGGGGAAAAGTGGAGGGTTGTGTTTTTTTGTCAAGTGGGGTTACCAATTGTAAGTACTTACCAGACAATAAAACGAGAGGATCTGAGGTGGGAATTCTTATTGTCCACTTATTTAACAGTTTGAAATGCTAAAACAGTGTAATAGTCTAATTCACCAGTTAGACATAATAAATATAGAACCATAGATGTGAATTTTATTTTAATGTATACTACAGAACAATGTCTATGTTCATACTATAACACCATGCTGACATACTACATGTTTGTAATAGTATGCCAACAAGTCAACTATACAATATTTTACATCATCTATAAAGACTACTAACAATTTAGACCATCAACTTTACATGGTACCAAACAGTTTTAAAATATATATTTTTTTTAATACAATGCATTTTAGCTATGTACATTGTGCATTTTCTATAATTATGTCAAAGGACAGCAGATGTCATAGAACCTTGCCTAACACATTTGTTCATAGTATTTTTTAAATGAATTCCTGTAATCTCAATTCAAGCGATTATTATTATTAATGGCAAACAAAATGCTGTGAATGGTATAAATTATTGAAATCTGTCATTTGTTTTTTGTTCTTTAAAAAAGAAGAAGAAAAAAAACAACAAACAACAAACAAACAAACAACAACAACAAAACAACAACAACAACAACAACAACAACAACAACAAAAAAAAAAAAAAAAAAAAAAAAAAAACCCACCCACCACCAACAAAAACCGACAACAAACAAACAACTGTTAAAAAGAAATGCCATATGGAATTAAAATCTCAGCAGTAATTTGTACAATATTTTAATAGGTGGGGAAACTGTAATTCAGCTAAACATAGTTCTAAACTAACCAGGGCGTGTATTTTCTAAACGATCTTAACTCTACAATAACAATAAATGTAACTGATGATATCATAATGTATACTTTCATCAAATAAGAGAAATTATGTAATCTTAGCACTAAGACTGTTTAGAAAATACACCCCCAGGAGCTGTATTCACAACAGGGCGTAAATTTACATATGAAATATAATCCTAAATCTACCTCTTATATGATGTTAGAAATGTTACTGCCAGTCACTGAGCACACTTTTACATTATGTGAAAAAAGTAACTTTACACTCTTTTGTGAATAAGGCCCAAGGGATTTTTCTTATGGTCTCAGGCACTGAGTGGTTCAGTGGTACAAGTGTCTGAAAGGTGCATGGTTGATGTGACATCAATCCCCATTATCCAGCCACAGGTGTTTCTCATAATAATGCATTTGAGATGTCAGTGTAACTGCTAATAGGCATTTGTATCTCAGAGTATTGGAATAAAGGATAAACAAACACACTAAAAAGCTACACCAAAACCAGACCCTAAACCCATTGCCATGGGACATTTATTCATAGATCTACAAGGTTACGTAGTTGTCAATTTGCTGGATATGTTTGCCATTATCTAAAATCAATTTTACTGGATATATTTGTTAGTATCCACCTATGTAAGGCAAGTGTATACAGCAATACATTAAAGAACATCTTAGCAGTTGTCATGATACAGGAAACATTATACACATTTATTTAAAAAAAAAAAAAAAAAAAAAAACCAGCATATTTTCATTTTCACAGCAAACAGCAGATATATTGCTCAGGGGTTAACAAAACCAAGTATTTTGCAAAAATGTACATGGAATGATGATTTATGACATGTTGATGAAATAGTATAACAGGTATACTGAGCACAAGTAGAAACTTTACAATAATTCATTTTAATCGTAAATTATTCGGGAGCAAATCATTTGAAATTTGTGTTACATAATGGTGGACTAGGCAGAGTGAAAAAGCACATAAAAATATTGCCGTTCTGCACATCTAAAGCACAAAACTGGACAAACACGTGCACACGGTAATGCGATCTACACAGTGAATGTGTATGCCTTCAGATTAATTCACAAGTGTATTGTTTAACAGGAAAACACATTAAAATGGTGACAGATTAATGACTGAGCATCACACCTCACAAATGCAGGCTGCACACAGGACAATCAATACGGTGCGGCAGTTGCTTGCACACTAGGATGCAGCTGATAGATAATTTATAATCTCAGAATGCATGTGCAACAGACTGGTGTAGTGGTGGGTCGTAAAAAGGCCAGGACATCCACGGATGATGTCACACCAACAGGATTGACAAATCACATTATGGCATCTCCGTAATCGGTTCGAGACACTACATCCACTAGCAGATAATTGTTCGTTGATCGGGTGTCACAATACACCATCAGGATTTGACTGCAGACTGCTGGTGTGCAATCTAGGACTACACCAAGGACCCATTTTCACGCCATTTCACCATTGTCAACGTCTGGAAGGCAGTCGATGACACATCAGATGGAATCGGAGATGCTGGAATAATGTCTTTAACAGTAACAAGTTATGTTTCACATTTCGGCTTGCTTATGGCAGGGTATGGGTGTGGCATACACCGCGACAATGCTATGTACAGTGTTGTAAAGGAAGGAAGGAAATGTTTATTTAACGACACACTCAACACATTGGTGTACGGTTATATGGCGTCAGACATATGG
>JAUTBW010073860.1:0-10576 GCA_032361425.1 Peltospira smaragdina
TATTATTATTATTATTATTATTATTATTATTATTATTATTATTATTATTATTATTATTATTATTACTACTACTACTATTTTATGCTTTAAAATGTTAAAATTAAACTAACAAAACAAGTGAAAATATTTAGCACAAACATGATGATGATGATAAAACAAAACAAACAAAAAAACTTGGTAATTTAGACTTGAACAGCAAATAAGAAGAAATGATCACTGCTTAAAAGAACTTTGTCTGGTATATTTACAAAATCAAATTCAAGTTCAAATACAAACAAAGCTGTGTTTTTAATTTACTCACGAACTATCACATTTAACATATATTGTCAAATGCTTACTAAAACAGTGTTAACGAAATCCGCCATTACCTAACAAAGCAGACGTTTATGTTTAGTGGGAACCAGCTGGCAGTGTAAAAAGTATCAAAAGCAAAATGTCAAATGATCGCTTGTTTATTTGCACAGAAGTGGCTAGCACATATTTCATAGCGGGTACCTAATACTGACCCAGTATCGAAGTGCTATTTTGTTTATAAATTTGACCAAGTGGTGTAGCGAATGCAGTGCAATATACAATGTGATTTCTACACACTTGATTTAACTGTTTCTAAGTTATTAAATAATAAAATTATTTCAAGGAATGTAGCTTTAATGTTTCTCTTGTCTTTTTTTCCCAAATGGTAATAAAAAATTATTATGATCCACTATATACCAGGATGCACTAAGCAAAATCAAATTCCTTATGTGAATAAAGTAGTGTATGCAATGCATCCACCCGTATTAGATCCATAAATATAGTTACTACTAGAAAAGTTAATTCTCTTTGCACTGGATTTGCTATGCTAGCTTATTAAAGTAAAAATTAAATACAGTGTGGTTTGTTGTTTTTTGTTGTTGTTTTTTTGTCTGGTACAACTTCGATTCTTTAACAAGGATTTGACAATAGACCGTAACGGCTACATGTGAGAGAATTAAATCTGCATAATTTACAACCCACAATGCACTGCACTCACTACACTAGTTGTTAAAATTTACAGCAAACACTGCTACAAAAGTGGGTAATAAAAAGCAAGCTCTGTACAATAAATGTTTACACTACTTTTACACATGTGCAGAACTTGCCAACAAATGATTAAGTGAAATTTCATTATTTTCATACTGTTACTAACCTTGCTGTTGACACCCACTAAACACATTGTGACTGCTTCATTAAATAACTGCAGATTTTTCTTACTATATAGTAAGCAATTGGTGATAGATGTTAAATGTGACATTTTCTTGAAAGAATCAAATGTGTAGTTGTGAACTTAAATTTGATTTGATAATAAACATATTCAGGGACTGCAGTTTTAGAAGTACAGCACCATTTTAACGTAGAACTTGATTTTATAATATTCAAAACCAGAGATGGAAGCTTTCATAATAATCTCCCAAGAAAAACAACATCAAAAACAATAAAAAATAAAATCATAGCAATAACAACATAACAATTTTGTTGAATGGATACTTGTCAAAAGAAGTTAGAGAACACAATAATAGTTGCATTATAATTATATGAATGCTCCAGTCATTATCAAATTGTTATTTTAAACAAATGATGGTTTTACAGCAAACATTTAAATAACCTCGCTATTTAATGTCTAATTAAAAATAATATTTACAGTTGTTTGCAAATGACTTTGAATGTCTGGTTTACGCCTTCTAGTGTGTGTTGTTAATGATTGTAAACACACAATTGAGAATACTTTTAATACCATTCAGCCATGTAGTTTTCGAGATCAATTCATGGTATATAAACTGAAGGTCTGTATGTGTTTTAGTTACAGCTCAGAACACTTGCAGTCTTCTTACTTTAAGTAGCTCTGTCCAACAGTATTTTCACACTTATCACTGAATGTAAGTCCCTCTGTTCATAGTACTACAGTGGACATGTGTATATCTCACAGTGTGTTCTGTAACATACTTGAGAAGCACAGTATCACAAAATGATACATAATGAACAATTTAACAGTTCAGAACTCAACAGCTTACCTCTCTCTTGTTCAAGCGAGGGTTTTGTTTATTCGTTATCCAAGCAATACTCTGTCCAATATTTTAAATGCACATATCATTATCAAATTTGATATATTTATTTCAGTTATGACATGTGAATACAAAGCTTTATCCAAAAAATAAAAACTGTTAAAACTAGCTATCATTTTGATTAACTCTGTATATTTTAAATCAACATGCAAATGTCGTTCCACAATGGATGTTTTATTTAATGACACACTTATTTATGTATGGTTATATGGTGTCATTCATAGGTTAATGACTACTCTGACTGTGGGAAAGAAAACACACTGTCACCACATGGGCTATTCTTTCCTACTGGTAGGAGGGGATCTTTTACATGCACCATTCCACAGACAGAATCATACCTATCATGACCTGTTACACCAGCTGTGTTAGCCTAATGGGTATACTCCAAACATATGTAACATATGTAAGATTGTTTCACATCAGTCACTATCTCATACATTAAAATCCACACTTTTGGAATACATTTGATGTTATTTTCTATATAAAAAGCCTGTTGGTCACCGGTAATTCAATGTATTCCAGCATTCAGGTAAAAATGGTGACCTTCATGCTGTTGTCTTCGTATTTTTGTTTTACTTTTGGGCTTTTTGTTTCAACTTGTTTGTTTGCTGTTGTTGTTATTTTGTTGTTGTGCTTTTGGGGGTTTTAGAGTTTAAAAATATATATAATCAACTGTATTCTCCATTAAAAACACTGAATATGCAATTTCAAAAACAGAAAAAACAACGCTTAAATATTTCAAATCTACCCATAAGTGTTTTATTTGTCAACTGATAAAATTACTTTGATGTATATTTTCTCATATTACTTACAGTACCGATCCATGAATAAACGTCCAACATACTGTTAACAATGGCATTGCGTTAAATAATACCACTTGAATTCATTCTTACAAACTAAATTCAGTACATTCCTGTATATCGAGTAAATCTACTGACATATCTAGCACTATGCCTTATATTAGTGTTGTAATACAGAACTGCAGAGAACATGTCAAAATAAATACTTATCCAGACACATGAATATACCATTTTTAAGATACAAAAGAACACACACACACTCTTTCAAATGAGGTAGTAGGATGTGATCCTATTGTTTTTTCTTTTCGATTTTTCTTTTTAAGGGAGCTGAGATATTTAAGGAATGTGACTGCCACTCTAATAATGAGTTTGAAAATTAAAACTGGAAGGTACACATAGGTGTCATGTACTTGTGAATCATTGTTAAAGCAGTGATGAAATTTGGTGTTTGGGAAAGATGAACATGCTGTACCCCATCAGCAGGACCTGTTATTTGAATGAAGAAAATATTAATTTAATAAAGAGGCTGCATAATTCTCAGATGGCATTGTGAAACACAGCATGGTTTGAAAAACAACAGATACGTTAATCAGTTACTGACATCACTAGTGTATGATTTTTCTGTCAAAATAGAAGGATATTTTGTTATTAAAGTGAAGGGAAAATAGGCATTTAAACGAGGACTGAACATTCTCTGAGTATTGGGCTTTGATGCAGTCTATTACATATCTGCATTTCAGTTTGGTATCTGGATAAGTATTTGAAGTGAAACCCTAATTTACCAGATGCAACCATGTAGCCTGGGAAGTTCTTGTAGAGGCTGGGGGCTGAAAAAGTTTGACTTATTTCTGATACACGGCAGCAAGCTCAATATGTACCTTGATTTAAACAGAATGATACCCTCACCAAAGCAAAATTGTTAAAATAAAAAATACACTGTGAACATGCAAAAGGTATGTAGCCAGTTTATAATTAGTACATGTTTAGTACATGTAGGCCTATATACATCACACAAATGTATATGAAAATTAAACTGCAATCAATATTTAAAAAGCATAATTTAATTTAGTTTTTAATTCCAAACCATATTATTAATGTGTATGCTTTTTTGACACCTATTTCAAATGAAGAATGTTTAAATTTTAATATGACAAATCAGATAACTTTAAATGACCTCTTTTTATTCTCTATATTTTGTTTCCCTATGTTCTTTTTGACCCAAACATAATTAAAACACCACATTAATTAAACCTTGCAGAATTCATTTCATCATTTCTTAAAAGCCAAATTAAATGTTTTGAGTAGAATATAAAAATATCAAGTACTGAATGTGGATAAATACAAACTGCTTTATTGTTATTTATTTATTTAAATAATAACTGTTACCTTCTGGTGTCAAAACAGCAATACAAATATGTAAGTATGTATGAGCAGTCAGTTGTATGAAATCTGTTTACAAACCTCATCAGTATGGAGTTGCACATTACTACCTGGTCTCTGTAAATTTCAATTGCATACTAGCTTTTATTTCTAGCCACACCATTAAAACACATGAAGAAATAAAAAACAGCATATCTCAGTGTGAGACAGTAGTTTCCAATATTGCTTTTCTTTTTTGAAATACACAAAGGTTAAAACAAGAACACTATATGTGTTTTGATTTTTGCAAACTATATTTACATATCCTCAGGATCAACATCATTTTTATATCATCTTGAAAAGCAATGCAATGCACAGAATGCAGATCATGCCATGTTGAAATACTTATATATAAAACACAGAGAGCAGATCACGAGTATAATAATATAGCCACCAAAAGTAGCTGCAGGCAGTAACTGAAAAAAGATGATATTTTTAACAGTAATAATAAAAAATAAGATTTTTTTTATTTTTTTTTAAATAAGTACTACAAAGGAATATTGAATCTAACTGGAAATATTAGTTTTTGCTGTGTTTTCATTCATTAAGAACTTTGTAGCTCTTTTTATTGCTTTATTTATTTTCAGCTGTCATTTTTATTTATGACTTAACTGGTAACTGACAAATGTATGCTACAGTGTGATCTCTACAAAAACATATTATCTCTGATACTAACACCATTACCATCAGACTGAAACACGTACCCCTTTCTTCATATCTTTCTTGTCATCCTTGGATCCTTTCTTGGGCGATGGTGATGTGCTGTTTCTGTTGAGCAGGTTGAACGCCACCCTGCTCGCCTCCTCAGCCAGCCCTGTCTTCCGCCGGCCGCCAGTCTGGGAACACAACACAGTGTGGATAAATTACATGTATATATAGTGCAATTTATCATTCCATCAGGTAACACAAATACTAGATATTACACAATCAGACACTGGCTTCTTAAAAATAAATGTTGATCAACAGGTGATTTTGGAGCTAAAATATACTGAGTAAATCACAGTAACATATCAGCAAGCTCATGTTACATAATTCATTACTGAATACTAAAGTCAATTAAAGTTACTTACTTACTAAAATAGTCTTTAACTTCCCATTTAAAATATATGTCTTGTTTACATTTACCACATAAACTTTGAAATAGGGAAATCCAATGGTATAAAATTCCTAATGAGATGCTAATCAGCAATTAAACTTATCAAAGAGGTATGTATCTCATGTGGGGTTTTTCTGTTTTTAGTGTATGGTATGTATTTTTAGGGTAGGAATATTTTCTTTAATCAAGGAAGATGGGGTTCAGATCTATATTCTTGACTTCTCCAAACATTAGCTTATAACTTCACATCAACAATACACACATAAACATAAATTCACACTTACATAGATATACACACTTCTCTAGAAGTTCAAAAAATATATACAACTACAAACCTTGGTTGACACACTGTATTATACATTATAAAAATGAGTAAAATATTAATTTACCTTTTTCTGACTCATCACATATGCTAAGTCTAAATAAATTTAAAGTTGTAATTTAAAGTTCAACTTCTGAAATCGCACAAGAAGAAATAGCCTCAACCACTGTGTTTGTTTTACGACATCACACATTAACTATAAAATGTAAAATGTGACCTGCCACTAGCAGTAAAGAATCACTCTACTGCAGACTCCAGAATTTACCTTCTCATTCAGCAGGTGGTCGGTGTAGGGGTACACTTTATAAGCTCCATGGATTTTGCTTACTGAAAGCAGAGAAACAACATTCCGTATATCAATTATGCATTTAATTAATCTGCACATTCTTTCATGTTGGCATGAGAAAATGCAATTACTTTCAGACAGTAAAATGTAATGGTTTATTGATAAGTAGGGAGGAAATTAAGACAGAAACTACTTAATTATTACTGAAGTTATAATTAAAAGAACCATTATGGCATACTAAGGATTAATAAAGTTAAAACCATAACAAATTCATCTGTATAGCAGCTTATGTAACAGTTTATCAAAATCTATATATCAAAATCTATGGACTTCATAATAAAGCTTTTACAATAATAAATATAACAATATTTAGGGACATTATGCAGTTTTACTACATCAATAAATATGGAAAACAAATAAATCAAGAGTTTTAAAGGAATAAAATATTCTGAACTGCACAGTTATTAACAATTATTGCTATAGTAAGTGTGAGTTTTCCCTTCTAGATTATGAACCTAAATCCTTGTTGTCATTTGTTTTGTTGCTGGTGGTTTGTTCTGTGTTGTTGTTGGGTTTTGTTTTGGTTTTTTGGGTTGTTTTTTTTTTGTTGGGTTTTTTGTTTTTGTTTGTTTTTGTGGTTGTTGTGGGGTTTTTTTAATATTTATAATTTTTGTATATGTCTATAATGTGTTTGTTTTGTTGTTTTTAGGTGTGATAATGTGTGGTATAAATATATGCAATACAGTTATTAGTAGTGTGTGTGTTGCTGTTTCTTTATATGGATTCTTTGTTGATGGACTGAGTTGCCATTGTTTTTTTTGTTTTTTTTTAAATGTGTTTTATTCTTTATCAGCAATTATCTGATTAGTGAATTTCGATTTCAGTTCACCATAAGCGTGCACCCACCTCCAGGGTACAGGAGGGGCGCCAGGTCAACAAAGGCCACTCCGTGGTAAGAGATGGAACCATCGTGGTCTTCCTGAAACAAACACACCACAGATCAATTAGTTTATAGGTCTAACACAATCCAGTAATTATGAGATTATAACCAAGCAGCTTGACACATACACAGTGTCATTATGTTAGATTAGCAAGAAAACAAACGAATCATTTAAACAGGATATATACAATCTAGGCACATATTCTTAATATTATTTCTACATTTTAAAGCAAAATAACAATAATAATAAAATAAAATTCAAATATATATATTTTTTAAAAGGTTCTAACATAGAAACATGTGTTCAATATGTATCAGGCAATTATTACTATATATTAAAATTTAATAAGATGTTCTAGTTTGTAGGCTACATTATTTGTGTTTTGTAGTTTATAAAACCAAACATTTTAAAATTATGTTTCAACAATAGCTGCAATACATTTCTTAACTGTGAGGAAAATGTTCAATATGAAATTGATTATGTGTGGTGGTTGTTGTTTTATTATTAAATTATTTAATTTTATTAATATGTTTGAAACAAATGAATTTTTATGAGATAAAATATTGTTGCTATTTTATTATCAATATTGGATTTGAATTTATAGTGTACTGAGAGCTAAATTTTGGATTTATTGTATTTGATAGTGAATCAGTTAACAAGTACTACATTTGTAATCTTTGCTACCTATTTCAGACCAATTTTAATCATTTATACATTAATTATATTTTCTTCTCTAGGTTATTAGTCTATATAAGTCTAATTAATTTGTTTCCAACTCTTCCATTTGTATCAGATGTATTTTTCTCTATTTTATTTTGTACTATTATAAATAAAAGAACAAACATATGCAGATATTGTAAATAGTAAATTATGCTTCTGTATTGTTTTATATGTTTTGTTCTATATGAGGCCTGCTAAAATGAAAACAATTTACAATTGGTGAACTTCAACACTGGAAAATATAACAATCAGAAACAACATAACAATGTCAAAGTTAACCTTTAGTGTCATTTAATAATTATATAACTGTTTTAAAATTAATATGATTAAATAACTGACATTTTGTGATATATTTTAATGCATTTAATTTGTTTTTAATCAGACAAATTAATTCCAATATACTTGTGATTTCTGAACAAACTAAACAAAAACAATTTGAAAAAACACACAGCCAAAAACAGTTTTTCAGTTACCACAGTATGGTATAAAAATTATCAGTAAGTAGATCTGTTAGACAGTAATCTATCCAACATTTTTAAAAACCATTACATGTACTAATTAATATTTATATAATGTAGATATACATCAGTAAATATTCAAGACATACATACTACTGACTATTAACTATTGCACACTGTCACGGTATGAATTTATTACTATACTATAACATTGAGCAGAATTTCTGCAATGCTATACAATATAATTAGCTAGAATAAATTAACTGATGACTACAAATTAAACACAGGACCTAAATACATAATCGGGAAAATTCCATTCTAAACATCTGGAGGTGTAATATGCTTCATACAAAATTCAGTGGGCAGAAATTTATTTAATAACTGTTTATTTATTTGTTTACTCCAAATTATATTTATTATGAACATTGACATATAAATGCCTCAAAAATATATCCATATATAATAATTATAGGCTGCCATTACTGAATTTTGTAAACATCTGCTTTAAACAGCAATGACAAACTTTATTATTACAAAAAATACCAATGACTGGAAGAACATATAAAAACATTTAAACAAAGGAATTATCCAAAGAAACTTTAAAATAGCAATTAATTAAAAAATAAAGAAGAACATATAAAAACATTTAAACAAAGGAATTATCTAAATAAACTTTAAAATAGCAATTAATTAAAAAAATAAAGAAACCTTAAAACAAAAAAAAAACATTTTAATAATAAAAAGGAATAAAGAAATTCCAAAATCTGTGTTTACAAACCTTGTGATAATGAAGCTTAAACAAGATAATGAATTTAATATAGTGAGAGTGTTCTGTTGAATCAAATATATTTATACTTATTTATTACATACATATCAAAATAGAATAATTTTATATTATTAAAGATAATTATTACAATTTTCATTAACACCTTATTTGTTGTAGTTCATACATATTCATTTTATTTTGCAACTTGCTCTGACTGGCAGTAAAAGTGTTTGGACATAATTATGTGTAAGCAGGGTTTAAGCTGAACCGTAAACTCCCTGTCTGAGGCTGTGTCAACAGACAGGTATGTCTGAACTTTAAGTCTAGTTAAGAGGACAAAGACACCAAAATATGTTTGCTTATCCTTGTGCTGACCACAAAAATTATTACAATCTAACTAATTTGATCACAAATGTCTCTTGTTGCTGTACCATAAATCTACAATCTTCAATAGCTTTACAGTGAACTATGAAGGGTTACCTACTGGTATCACAACTAGTTAGTTGTTAGTAAGCTCCAACCAACATTTTATGTTAGAAGATGTCGACAACATATGACTGGAAGACCACAATACAAAGACACTTCACCATAGAGGAATTTCAGAAAATGTGCAATGGTTGTGAACACCTCACAAGACAGAGTTTGGTAAAAAGATAACATCAAGTACAGGCAGGGGCAGATAAATGAGAAAGATTAATGACACTGTAAATTCTAATGGATTTATATATACTATATTAAGGTATATTAACTAAAAAATTATCTTTAAAATGTACATATATTATTTTTAATTGAATTAATAATTATATCAATATTCACACTAATACAGGACATATTTTATAATCCAATCAAACAATGAGAAACATATCTGTATTTTTAAGAAGAGGAAATAACAGGAGAAAATAAAGAATTACCTTTTTCCCTTTACCTACAGATGCTTGAGGTAATCGGAATATTTCAACTGGCCACAAACGACACTTGGCCACTGAGTCTTGAAAACTGCAAACAAAATATAAGACACATATTTAGTAATTTGATACTGAATATAGGTACTCTGGATGATATGGGTGAGCATAACTAGGAGAAAATATTGTTTCAATCTCTCCAGATTTCTGGCCTAATTCTGGCCACACAATTGACAGACTGTTTCATTCAATACAAGGACCTTATTCACAAAAGGGTGTTGATTTAAGTTCGAAACTTAGAACTAAGTCAACGTCTAACCATTGGTCCATGACGTCAAAGACTCTACTTTCAGCCAATGATCAGACATAAAAGTTATGTTACGTGTAAGTGTAACTTTACACTCATTTGTGAATATGGCCTCTGGCTTTTATTCACATACCATGTATTAATAATTACTGTGAAAAGCTGATGAATATAATGTCAAATAATACCAAGATAGTAATACTGGGTTTTTTATTAATATAGCTGCATTACTTTTTGATGGCTGAAGCCTCCAGGTAGCATCTTCTCTCTGTGTTCCAACAGACTCGGTTCTTCTCCGATTCGGCTGTGCTTCTGTGTTCACGATCTTCCTTCCCCTTGAAATCCCCATCTTCGTCCTCAATAGGAGTTGTCGAGATAAAGCTAGAGAAGGAACATGTTGCAAATTACATGAAATGACACTTAAAAACATGAGGAACTGAGTGAAGGGATATAATTCTGGCAGTATGTAGGTTTCAGAGGA
>JAUTBW010073971.1:0-10575 GCA_032361425.1 Peltospira smaragdina
TAGTAGTAGTAGTAGTAGTAGTAGTAGTAGTAGTAGTAGTAGTAGAAGTAGTAGTAGTAGTAGTAGTAGTAGTAGTAATAGTAGCAGCAGCAGTAGTAGTAGTAGTGGTAGTGGTAGTATTAACAGTAGTGGTGGTGACAGTGGTAGTGATTAGAGCAGCAGCAGTAATAGTGGTAGCAGTGGTAGTAGTAGTGGTAGTAGCAGCAGTAGTAGTAGTAGTAGTGGTGGTACATTATTTCTTTTTGGTCAGATTTTATTATCAAATCATCTTCTAAAATCCTTCAGAGCTCTTCACCCATCTCAAAAATGAAGTCAATGCAAAGGTGCAGGTGGTTTCAACAATGACCTTCTATACAACAGCAACATAACAAAACAAGAGAAATTACGAAATAACTATCAGTTCTACTGTAAACCTCAACAAGCAGGGCAGGCCTATTGACAACATGTCATCTTCCCAGCAAATCAACAATTTACAACCCTGTATTGAAATACTTCTGCTGCTTTTTACTTTTATTTTTGGTCTCTTAATTATTCCACCAATATTGAGGTATAGAATTTCTTGCCGGCAGACTCATAAATAATAGAAGTTGCATTGAAAAGAGTCATGGTTCCAGTGAATGCCCAGACCGGTGAGACAAGTCGAGCCAGTGCCTTGATATTGTTCCCATCTCGCCAGGGTCAATACGTTGATGTACATCACTGCCTAACTCTGCTGGATCAATCCTCTCGGCGAACTGCCTTGCCTTGCCTAATGGCGTTTCTAGACTACCTTTGCAAAGAAGCATAATGATTGAAGTATTTCAAATCTTGCTTCTAACCAAGGTGGGGAAGAAAAAGGTAATCAATAAAGCAAGGTAGCATCCATACGGCAGGCAAGGGATTATCTGAATAATTAAATGAAGTTTATGAAGATTTATTAATAATTAAGGTATACTAATGGGTTTTTAAAACAGCATTACAAGGTTTTGTAAAAAATTCAACATGTTTCGTACGTGACCTGAACAATTAAATCTGCATTAGTACAATATAATGTCGTATTTGACTATTTATAAAATAGGCTTTTTTTTATTATATGTTGAATAAAATATAGTTCTGTTATAGAATAAATGAATGAATATTAATCAACACCCCAGCATAAAGATTAGACGAGTTATTGGGTGTCAGATAAATCTATTATAGTTCACATGACCAGTTTTTGTTATTATAGTCAATAAAAACAACCCCAGTGTTGTAACATTAACAAAAAAATTTAATTACAGGTTAAATAATCAATCACAAGACCTAATTTCACTGCATTATTGTTAATTCTATGTTCAGTCACCATTTTAAAAAGTGACTTCACACAGCCCACAAGAAATGTTTGTTTGAAAATGAAGTTATTCGTTTCTATTTCTTCATTTTTAAATTTCAATCAGTAAGTATTATATGAATCAGGTTTTTAAGCCAAAACATGCACTGCCAACTGCATGCAACAATCATGAGTACTACATTTCATGTGCAATCTTGCGCAGTCAACCACTAGTAAATGATATACATGTGCTGATGGCCAGTCTCATATACAGACCATTATTCCACACTCAGGCAGGATGACAAGCACAAGACACTGTTACATTAAGAACTCGTATTGACGCCAAATGTGCAATATTGTTGATGAAACCTGTGTGTTGACTAAAAGCAATTTAGCACTTATGTCAAATGTAGCTAAATTTACCTCTTTAAAACAGCAAATATTACACTAGATTATCAAAATTATATTCATAAGTGCATTTGTAAATTTTAAAATTTCAAAATTCTTTCTTATAATTTACTATTGGAACTCCAGCTTTAACTTATTAACAAAAAACTTTTTTTAAATGTATATCCGGTGTTTCATCAGTAAAAACTAACATTAATAGTAGAATAAACAAAATGGGTGAAATGAGTGAAATGTAAGACAATAATGTATAATATTCTGAAAACATATAAACCTACCATTTCAACTTATTCATGAGGAAAATATTGTCATATACAACATGTGCCTTTTGGTAATAATATAGCTTTATACATTTTTTACGCTTACAACATTCATGCAAAACTGAAACAGGGGCATATAAATCCTTGCAGTCAGAACATTTGTATATTCATGATTCAAGAATACTGCAAGGCATATGTTAACAAAATTAAAGCACAAGTTTTAGAGGAACACTTCCTTTTCCCTACCTGCAATCAATTACACATTAACGTGCATGCATGTGCACGCACACTCATACATTCTTGCTATTGGGTAATAAAGCTTTTGAAGACCATGGAAATAATAAACACTAAGCAGCATTAAGGACAGTGCAGATATAATAATGAGCTATAATAATAATTAAAGCTTGTTATACAACTGAAAATCTGTTTTAAATTTTAAGATAAAATCAGAGCAGAACCTAAATAATTCCCAATTTTTTGTCATAAATATAATTATCCTTCATTATCAGTAACTAAAGCCACACCAGAAAACATTAGTATTACTTGAATCTGAAAAAAAAAAAAATAATAATAATAATAATAATAATAATAAGGTTCAAACATGTGGTAGACCAGACAGAAACCAAATTAAATTATTCCATTAGCTGATTAAAATAAAAACATGTATTAAGTTTCAAACACTGAGAGAAAAAGAACAAAAGAAAGAATTATACATACATAACAGAACATAAGCCCTACAGCAGTGCAACACAACACTGCCCGAGTATAGAATTAATTGGACATTACGGCCACTGATAAAATTCCAACATGGAAAAAACCTAAGCTAAGCTTCAATAATCAAAATGCAGTACGGAAATGACACTAATTAAAAGTTTACAATGATGAAGTTAATTAACATCTTCCGTGATGCTTGCTCTCTGATTCCTGATTTACTAAACAATGGTGAGATATTAATACATGCCACTGCAATCTTGCTTCTTTTTTTTCTTTCCTTGGTATGCAATACGTAATTACACAAATATTGACAAAAGACTATGATGACTAAAATGAAGTAGATTCTTTCAGCGTGCCTTGAACACCTGAGACAGCATATATCCCTGGCATGCTAATATCAATAATACAGGCAAGACACAGTAGAACCAGATATTCTCTATGTTCATGGCAACAAGAAATCGCAAGAGAAATTGTATTGCCAAGAGAAAATAGTGAACATTTCATAGTTTTTCCTTAGGAATGTGTCTAGGCATAGTAAACATTTTAGGGGCACTTCCACCATTTCTAGGGTAGAAATATTTAGTGCCAAGGATAAAAGAAATCTAGGGCGAGTTTGAAGTCGAGCTAAATTTGTAGACACGACTAAACATTGGCGTGTTTTTAAAAATAAAACCTAAACTATCAACATATAAAACATAAATACTAAGATTTAAATGTTGCTTCAACAATGTCTGACAAAAACAAAATTACAAATAGTACTAAACAAGTGATGGAAAAAACCCATCAAGTGATGAAACCTTAATGGTGAGGAGGGAATAAAAGTCCAAATGGTGCTGATTAGCAGCAGCATGGTAAAGTAAGTTGAAGTAAGTTGGGGAAAAGACTAGATCATCACGTACAGAGGAACAGGTAACTAACTCCATTCCTAAAACTAATAATGGAAAAAAGCCAATTATTTTTAGGAACAGAAAGTTAAAAAGGATATTTCCCTACTTAAAATGTACTATTATAATTGTGTAATTTAAAACAAGTCAATTAAATGTTGGTACTTCAAAATTAGTTTTGTGCAATTTCAATGAAACAAGGTGAGTAATATGTAGTAATTACATTAACACAACAGAATGATTGCTCTGTTATTGAAAGAGAATGGAATGCAACTCAGCAGCAGTGTCCATGATTTCTTTTTCCAGTTAGTGCTCCACAACTGGTGTAACAAAGGCTGGTATATGCTATCATGATTATAGGACAATGATTATTCTGAAAACCCCATACTGCTAGAATAGATCATGTGTCAACTATGTTTCATACATGTGTATGCATGCATTTATATCTATAATGTGACCAACAGCTGTTGGCACTATATATTTTCTAAATGATTTCTTTGGATTAACAAAAAATATTCAACCCTAAGTCTTAACAACCAATTTTTATTTTTTAAATTACTAAAATATAGTCAACATTTATTGCTTATTGAATAAATGTTCGAGATTTCATCATGCACTAACGAATGAACATGTAGCTACATGAATAATTATGGATTTTTCTGCCATGATAGACTGCCAAGTCATATAGATCCAATACTTCTCAAATAATAAGCTGGTGGTACAAATCAAATACTAAAAATTCTACAAAGTAAACCATAATGCTAAATATTATAATTGTTAAAAAAAAAAAAAAATCTTTCATTTTTAAGATATTACCATTAATTTATCACCAAAACTATTTTTAGATGACCACAGTGCAGAAGTAAATAGATGGTCTGCAGTCATCTCAGTACAAAATATATTTCTAAAAATTTTATTTAAAGCATTATGTTAAAGTCTGGACTTTATTAAAGTCTAGATTTTAAGGTTTATAGCAATGGGCCAGGTCCACCAGGCAAGTAATTTTTATAGATATGATCAGTATGTAATGGATGGGTGGTTGGTAAATTTTCCTAGGGACTTGTATTTTTAAAGCTAATAGTCCCATTGATCTGCAGAAAGTTTTATTTCTACCCTTGAAAACACAAAGTAACATAGTTATTGGCTATTTCATAATTATGGTAGGGAAACTAGTTGCTGCTATAGGAGTTACTTTTTTATTAGCAGCAAGGGATTTTTTATTTGCACTATCCCACAGACAGGATAACCTCTATCACAACCTTTGGTACACTAGCTGGAACAAGAAACAGCTTAATAAGTTCACCAGGTGGATTAATCCGACTAACCTCTATACCATTATCTGATGCCCTACAACTTGTTCTCGCCTGACAGGTGGATGACACTAAAAAATTACTCAACTACTCAATAACTACTGTGTGAATACAGACTGACAGGATAGGACATGCGGTTAGAGTGTCTGCAGCGGTGAATTGAAAACCTGTCAATAAAGTGACAGTGACTTGTGGATAATGTCTGCTGCAGTCATGGTGACAACTGCTGCAACTCAATCAACTAATAGCAAGCCAGCCAGGCAGTAAGTACAGTGCAGAAAGCTCTTGTATGTTTATAATAAAAAAAAAAAAAAACTAAAAAACAAACAAACAAACAAACAAACAAACAAACAAACAAACAACCAAATAGCAAAGAATAAGTAAAGAAAGATTTTTTAAAAAGTAAAGAAAGATATATTTATAAAAAATTTAAAAAAAAAAAAAAAAAAAAAAAAAAAAAAAAAAATTAAAAAAAGGAAAGAATATGCAGATAGAGCTCAGTCTGAATGACTTAATTTGTAAATTTTAATGATGTTAAATATTGAATTTGGAATACAGTAAACTATAACATGAATGGTCAACAGACTGTAGTAACTACAAAATATCAATAAAAATGACGAGATGACAATCATAAATTTGGAACAGAGTAATTTTGATTACAATAGCAGTACAGTGTGCAGAGATACCTATAGGAAGTTGTTTCTGGATTGGAGCATCACTATTTTACATGGCTGCGACAAAAGTTCTATCACTAAAATTACCAATAATTTATTTATTTTACAAAAATTTAACAATTATCATTTGCTAAGAATACATATTAACTGAATTATGACTTTACAAAGACAAAATGTAAATGAATCCATCAAACAAATTCACTTCAGTTTTTGCTGAATGATATGAAGTGTAATGCTAATGGAATTACTAACTACTGTTAAACAGTTCCCAGTATAAATATTTGCCAACTACATTTTTCTGTAATTTGTTTTGCCCTTAAAAATCATTTTTAAAAAGGTTTTTGCATTTTATATACATTAGTACATTTCAAATAGTGGTGGAAATTAATAATTAAACAGGTAAAATAATACTGACATTTATAAATTATAGTTAATACAGGAAACATTCTTTATAAAATACACATGCATGCACATTGAAAATTGCAAATGGAAGAATATAAGCTAAAATAAAAATAAAATGTACAACAAACAGGGATGTACATTCCCCCCACATTTTTTTTTTTTTAAACTTATATTTTATAAGTAAAATAATAATTAATATGCAGTAAAACAAAAATAATGATTTTAGAATACTACTTAATTCCCATTAAAATTTAAAATCTTTAAAAAGTCAAAGAACATACTTTTGCCAAGAACTTTTCATTAAAAACAGAAGTAAACACAAGCTAATGTAATGGACCCTAATCCACAAAGTGCACAAACCTATAATTAAAGTACTGAAAATCTCTATGGCAACTAGTTGAATTACATGAACTTAAATGTACATAATCTGGAGGAAAAATGACTAGTTTTTGTCATTTGTTAATGGAAAATCCACACTTAATTGCTCTAAAAATCAATACCATGATCATAAATGAAAAGTAATTTTAAAACTGTACATGCTACAGGTTCATCATACTCAAACCCATGACAATGAAAACTGCTGTAAAACCAAGCTAGCAATGACGTGGATGTCTCTACATCATGTGTAAAGGGCGTGGCCGGGTAGAAAAATGGCAAACAACTGATATTGGTATCTTTAATTAATATATCACCATAAACAGAGTCTGACATATAGTGCATGTGGTATAACATTATTAATAGAGAATGCATTATTTTACTGGATTAACAACGATCATGCAGCACAAATTGATAAATCTTTCACTGCAAAAAGCAAGATGGCGGTAAAGTGAAAACCTGTCAGAACCTGTCCTGTAGTTATAAAGGTGTGCTAGGTGAAAATCCATTAACCAAGAATATGAATGCAGCAAAATTATGTTTTAAATTATTTACATGCACATTCATGCATGTCACCAAACTGCCCATGAACGAGCATCTATGATATAAAGGGAAAAGGGAAAATTAATGAACTGTATCATAATTGTATGTATTGATCCAACAAATAAGATTAAGTTGGGGCTTAACACTGTACGACTACAGTGGCTGCAAGGAGTCCAACAGAAGTTATCTACCTTATTACAGAAATATAGTCTGGGAGTTGGGCTTTCTGGTACCTGGAACAGTCTATAAACAATAAATATAACTCTTCTGATACATGTATAAATTTATGATTCATAGAACACTTTTTTTTTTTTAAATATAGGTTTTTTAAAATATACAGTACTAGTTACTATTAGATTATTCGGAATTGAATAACATTTCTGTACAAAATCATGATGTGACAGAGGGGGGAATAACAAGGGGAAAAAAAACAAGGGAAAAAAATGCCAGTACTGGTATTAAAATGAATTCTGCTACATGGTGAAGCTGTTCTAAAAACTGGTCAGTACTGATCAAAATATTAACTTTTCCTGCTATAAATAATAGAATATAAGTTGTGTTAATTAAAGGTATATTTACATCTAAATTATAAATATATTACACTGGAAATTCAGAATTTAGCGAAATAGATAACATATAATTGCTACTAAATGCTTCTGCTGAAGTTAACAAAATGTTTTGGCCACAAAGTCCCCAATCAACGGAAATGTTCTGGTTTTCTCTCTTTTATTCCAAAACATTTTTCTCTATCCCTTCGTCATCCTACAAATGTACTCAATATAGGCTAAGCCTGTTGTCCAATCTCAATGTTATTTTGTAGAAATACTGCTTAAACCAAAGATACATACATGTAATAATAAAACAACAACAATCCTATAAATTAAATTTGGTATTTTTGTACTATATTTTGATGAACAAGAAAACTGATACAATCTTTAAATTTTTTTTTTTTTTTTTCTTTTTTTAAATAATATATCAGTTAATTGGATCAATCAATAATAATCAATGATCAATGAACTGATAACCAATTTCTAACACTGCTAAAACAGTGTCACTATCAATATATATATTAAAACTGCTCAGGTGAATGCAGATGCTTAATTTTTTAAGGTCTGACAACAACACAGCTTCACATCAAAGAGACCATGTGTTTACCTACCTCGAAAGGCTGGATGTGACTCGTATATATTGTTAAAAATGATTTATTATTTATTTTGTCATTACTTTCCAACTGCACAGCAGATGCTTCTTTATTCTGGTATGTGCTGACAGATCATTAAACATTCATATTTTCATTTAAGCATGAAGTCAGGCTACAGTTATACATTACTATAATGCAAATGAGGCAACTCGCAACTTTCAGTGGTTGAAAAAAATAAAGTACATATTTCTTAAAAGCAAATTTCCAAATTTTTTGTTTGTTTTTTGTACAAAGCATTCTAAAGGCAGTTTTTAAACACTTTTTAAAAAGAGGTTTGATTTAGAATTAAAATGTATCCCAACGGTATGTCATTTGTTTAAGTAATCAGTGTAAAATTGATAATTTATTTCAACCAGTTCTCCACAACTAGTTAACAAATGCTGTGATACGGATACCATAAGTCTGTTTATTGTCAGTACCGATATAACATTTAATATCATTCTGCTCCAAATACAATTTTATCCATAATGTATACAAAAATGAACTCAATACAGTGTCACAACCTAATGAATTTAATAAGTCAGTGAGTCTAATGAATATCTATTTCATATAATTCTTAAAATGCTAAAGGTTTTACCAGAACTCTAAGAATGTTTTTAGATGTGTTTATAACCTGACAAATTATGAGTAGATTGTTGTTGTTATGTCTGTGTTTTTTTGGTAAACAATATGTTCATTGATCTCTGTAATCTATTTTTCCTGAACAAAAGACGTGACATTCTATTAAAATGTTTTATTCCACATTTGCATACATTATTTACTTCCAATTACATAAACTTGATATACGATGACATAGAACAGCTGTGTAAATTTTATAATGAAATTGATTTTCAATAAGTAAGTCTGGTCAAATATATTGAGACAGCCTTGATTTTATAGTCATTTCAAGGTTACCTTTCTAACGAGTGCACTCCGTACATTGAAATACAATTAACCACACACACACACACACACACACACACAGAGTTAAATATGCATTTCAATTAGATTATCTTTAAAACAATTTTAAACACTATCTTATTAGTCAAATATTAAATACTATAGCCACTAAATATATACAAATTAGCAAACAGCTAATACTGCTGTCAAGAATCATACTGGAAACAAAGCAAAAATGTCAGCTACAAAGCAGCATTAAATTTCCATGCAAAATTTGCCTTAATATATCCAGGGCTCACCAAGCATTAGTATCTGACCAAAAAAATAATAATTAAATTTCATTTTGAAATGGAAATGTTACTGTTCAATTTTAAGACTAATTACGATTAACCAGTCACTAAATGTTTTAGTGTACAGTTGCTAAATAGTGTTATGCTATCTCAGTAGATGAATTGGCATTTCTTTTTAAATAAAAACATTGTATCTGTTAAACAACAGTACATTCAAGAAAATATCTGATGTACCAAACTTGGTTTCCTGAAGGTATGCATTCAGATAATTTTAATTGCACAAACTTTGCCATCACAGAATTATGTAAAGATTGATGCAATTAAAAACAATGTAATATAATTTAAAAATCCATAATTTGTCTTTATTTTATACCATGTACACAGGTTTCCTCAGGGGCATGAGGCATAGCAGTTTAAATGTAATTTTAAAAAATATGTGTGAACACTTTAAATCAAGTGCTGCCATACTTTGGTTTTAAAGTGCTTTAAAACAATTACCACAGTGGCCGAGTGTTATAATTAATTTTTTATCAATGCATCCAATGCATTTTTATTAACAGATAGAACAATGTCTGAAATGCATCACAAGCAATGAACTTGTGAAATTTAAATAATTAACAGTATCTTACCTAATCACTAAGATCAGTTAATTACTTAATGACTAACAACAATGGGCATCCAATTAATTAATTTTCTTAATTGGTTCATTACCAAACAGCGACTGGATTTTTCATAAACTACAGAGTCAACAAAGTGCAGAGGGATAAACAAGGTAAACAGACAGTAATCGTAACAGTTTAACAGGTAATTTGCACATCTATTCAGCTTTACAGTAGCATTACATTCTTATTTAAAACAGGAGTACTTAATAACATTATGTGTTGAACCACATTTACAATCCAGAAATTACCAACTAAACATGGAATATACACAAACAGAATAAAATATATTGGAAACAGAACCATATTAAATATAAACACAGCATTGCACATATATTTACCTCATCATTTTACTTTATAAAAAAAAAAAATCAACTTTCCTAGGGTTTTCCCCTGAATCTGTAATTACCTAATGAAGCTAAGACACAATGTGTTTAGTAGGTGTCAAATGTGTCGGTAACGATGAATTAAAATACCAAAATTTTAAAAAGTATCTTATTGCGCCTGTGCAGTTGCAGATGTTAAAACTAGTGTAGCAACTGCAATGTACATCTGGTGACTGGATTAACCGTTTTAATTACAAACAACAAAAATATTGCAGGAAATGCAGTTTTAGGGTCATTCCGTGTCAAATCACCCAATATTTTTTTAATTTGTAACCCGACCGATTCCGATTTTGATAAAAATTGGT
>JAUTBW010074082.1:0-10573 GCA_032361425.1 Peltospira smaragdina
TGTCTGTGGGATAGTGCATATAAAAGATCCCTTGCTGTTAATCGGAAAGAGTAGCCTATGTGGCAGCAGTGGGTTTCATGGTCCTTTACCATATGTCTGACTCCATATAACCGTACACCAATGTGTTGAGTGCATCGGTAAATAAACATTTCCTTCCTTCCTTCCTTATTTCTGTAGGTTCGTTCTCTATGTCAGCGCAATGAAGATTATTTGGTAGAATCCAGATAAATAATATATTATTATACTTAGTATTATAGTTTTATACTTAGTATTTTAAGATAAATTCCCATATTTTACCTTAAAACCTCTTCATCCCAGTCGTTTTCCCCACTAGTTTATACCAGTTTAACCACCCATCCACCCACCCATTCTAAATTTTGTTAAAGAGAAAATTATAGATTAACAACTCAACTGGGTTAATACTGCATTCTTTAAGTCCTGTTTTAGAAATTAAAAAAAAAAAGAAATTGAAACGGATGAGTATTACTAATTAAGATGTAATCCAGTTAAAGAGGCAAACTGTCTGAACTGGCTATTTCATTAGTACCGACTAATGATGGTGTAATGAGTTCACTTTATATATTTTAACAGTGCATAATTTTAAGTATTCACTTATAAAGATGGCTTACCATCATAAATGAAATGAGTTGAATTTGACAGTTTGTCTCGCTCCTGCCAGTGCTCCACGACTGATGTATCAAAGGCTGTGGTATGTGGTATCCTGTCTATGGCATAGAGCATATAAAATACCCCTTGCTGTTGATCGGAAAGAGTAGCCTATGTGGTGGCAATTACTATCAAAATGGTCCTTTACCATATGTCCAACGCCATATAACCATACACCAATGTGTTGAGTGTGTCGTTAAATAAACATTTCCTTTCTTCCTTTTAATTTGTCATTAAGTAACACATTTACTTCCTTTATTATTTTTATTAAAAAAAAATAGTAATAAAAATTCCAACATATTATTGTCACCAGAAACATAGGTGATGTCTGGGTTTTCCTTTATTTGTTGATTAATGTATAATCTTATTACCTACAAAGTAAGAAGTAACAAGGGACATATTTATCATACGATTTCCCTCGTGGTTAATAACAATATCGTATGTCGTCTTAGGAATGATTGGCTGTCATTAGCATACACCTCATTCTGATTGGCTGGTAATTATGCAGTTCTGAACACCTGTAGCATCTGACATCACGGCGTTGTGCAGACCTTCGCAGTTTGTATAAGATGTAAACATTAGCTGGAATGTTTAATTGGCAGGATAGTTTTACAGTAATGAATAGAATGTTACATTCATGTCCATGGTAGACGATATTTACGATGCTCGTGCCTAAATTATCACATGGTAATTTAGGCACTCGTGTCGTTAATATCTGTCACGGACATTCATATAATATCCTCTATTTATTTTTTCAGGCTAACATTTCAGCATGTCTGACTCTGAACAGAATGGTGAAAGCCGAAGGTCACTGCTGGAAGCAATCACCCACAAGTACATCATCTCTATGCAGGAGGACCACAACAACCCTTCCATCTATGTGCCCAAACGAGGACTTGTCAAACTTTCAGGTGCATACAGGCACTGAAATGTAGGATTAAACATATGACAGACTCATGCATATGCAGATTGATGTACAGCTGCAAGTATTGAACATTTCAATAATGTTTTATTTCCATTAAAAGGGTTACTAATAATATTTTATTTTGCAGTCACAGCATGTATAAGCAGAATAGTTTTATGGCACAGTAAAATAAAATCACTCTACTATGCAAAGAAAAGACAAAGCAAAATAATATCCTTGAGTTATTAAAATAAATTGATTTCTGTGGAATGCAGAATAATTATTAAAATATGAATTAATGAGGGATTCGTTTCTGTTATTGATGAACAGTGTTAACTGCAAGATCACATCATGCTGTTTGTAAAAAAAACAACCTGAAAATAATAAGAAACAAAATTTAATAAGATATGTTCCACCCAGTTCACCAAAGTGTTAATATGTTTATGTTTTCAAAACAGGAAAGAACATTGATATGGTACATTAAATTCAACTTATAAATATAATTATGCAGTTTTCGAACATAATTTTCATAAATCTTTTTTACAATGTTCCAAATATATTTTTACAAACATTATTAAAATGTAGCTAAATAAGAATACAATTTCAAAAGATAAACAGATTTCTTTTAAATGTGATTTTTGTTGTTGCTAATTCACAGAATCTGGAGACCTGATTCTGCCGCAGAGTGTTGATGTCACAGACTACAGCATCGATAGTGCAGGAAACATCGATGAGTTGACGCGACTGGCTGTGTACGTGGAAGAGCTCATACTGTATGGCAACTATCTACAGGACTGGGATGAGGTGTGTGTAGTCAGACTCAGTATAGCATAGTCGGGTTGGAACACTAACAAAACTAACAGTATATGATTGAAGTAACAAGACTAGATGTTTAGTAGTAAGACTGTGTTATCCAATTATAGTAGTGTTGCTATATAAAGTATTCCTGTTGGCAATAGATATTGGGAATTAAACACATGAAGTGTGTAACTGATATATTATTTTCTTATTAAAAATGTATCTTGCATTAATATAATTATTAATGTTAAAAATAAATGTGTACCTTATTAAATATTTTATATTTTATTTAGTTACTTGAAAATTAAGAGGCTGCATTTGGGATTTATAGATACAATAATTTAATAAGATGTTATAACAAATTCTATGCTCTTTTTCAGGTGATGGCAATTGTGAGAGGCATGCCCTCGCTGACGTTTCTAAATCTGACTGCCAATCCCCTGAGTAAGATGGTGATTAGACAGAGTGGAGACGTGGTCTTTCCAAACATCACCCATCTTGTGCTCAACAAAACACAAGTACCTTGGGACACCTTAGAAGCCATGCTGCACAGTTTTACCAAGTACATTTTAATATTTATCACTTCCTCTTCCATATTTTTCTTCTGTTCCTTATTTTTCTTCTTCTGCTCTTCTTTTGCTTCTTCTTCTTCTTCTTCTTCTATGGATGAATTGGAGCAAGACATCTTTTTGATACAGCACTCTAAGATCAACTTCTCTCAGTGGACATACCAAATGTTTTCTTTATCAGGCAGTTTGTTTGTTTGTTTTAATTAAAAAACCCACTTTATTGGGCATTTTGTTTTAAATCATAATTTTATTTTTACTTCACTTTTTATATTTTTTGTGCACTGGATCTAAATTAATAATGAAAAAAGAAAAAGTCCTAACTTGTAGCGCAGTAGGTAGTTTAAACAAAAAATTGAATTAATAATGCAAGCCAAAAACCTGCCAGTTAATTCAGACTGTCAAAGTAGCAGTAATCTCACGATGTATACAAATGCCTTGATGAACTGAGCTCAGTATTAACTGTCATCATATGTGAAGACTTCGAAGTGGTCAGACTAAACACACAGTGAAAAGTTGATGGTGAATTTGCTTTCTCTTTCAGTGTGGTTGAACTTCACCTCAGTTTGAATGACTACACCAACATCGGCCTGTCTGAACAGCTCAAATACCCATCTCTGAAGATGCTCTTCTTTAACGGCAACGCTGTCACGTCATGGCAGGAGATCTGCAAACTGGGTCGAGTATTCCCCAACCTGGAGGACCTGCTCATGTGTGGGTGTGAGTTCAAGGGGATCGGGCCAGAGGGTCACTCAGCGTTTCCCAACCTTCGCAGGTGGAGTCTGAGCCAGACAAACCTGGGGGGCTGGGCCGACATCGATCAGCTGCGTCTCCTCCCCACACTGTGTGATGTACGCCTGAAGGACATCGCATTCCTACAGGTACACGCGTCTCACCTGACATGCACAGGGCTCAAAACTGCCGTTCCAGAATGGCCTGAGTGTCATAAAGTTCTGTTGTGTTCTGCCAGTCACCAGCTCACCAAATGTAACCAGATTCCCATCTGGGTGACTCAAATATTGATATTTAATAGTATTAGTCACCCAAATTTTGTTTCAATAATATAATATGAACAATTGTACTGCATTTTGAAGTTTCCAGAATTCCTGAATGCTGTCTTTGTGGAATTGTCTGTGTTTTAGTAAATGGTATTTCATGTTTTGCCACCTAAAACACATTTGGGTCACTGAACAGGAAAATATTATATAGTAGCCCAAATATTAAATATTCATATCAGATCAATTCTTGTCAGTTGGCCATTAAGGATTTTTCTAATTAAAATGTTTACTGACACTGTTATACCAGTTAATAAAAATATGTTGATAGAGTTTTTAGATAGCCAAATATAACTATAGTAGCTTATATGCACATTTTTATTTACTCTTTTGTCTTGGAAGAAGAGTGTTAGATTGTCCTTTGTGATATTAATTTATTAAAGTAACAATTCCTTGTTTGGTACCTGATATTTAAATATTGAAATATTTTGGATGCTTTTATTGAGAAATGTTCAAAAGGGAAACAATTCTTACTGACCATCATTAGGTCAGTAATATGCCAGTGCTGTATATATTTAGTTACAGGTTCTGAAATAAGGCCTGGTTATAAATCATGTTTGTTTTTCCTAATGTTTTAAATTCATATTTAGAAATTGCAATTTGTTACGTTTTCCACCAAAAATCAGCAACAAACCCACTATGTTTAGGTTAGTATTTCTAACGACAGAACATTTTTGATTTCAACGATTTTCTGTGCAGAGCCTCCATGTTGATATGCAGGTTTATTAAAAAATTAAGTGAAAATACATGTTACTCTGTTTTAAGGAATAGTTTTAATCAAGTGGTGTACATTTGTGTCCCACAGGTTTTTCTCTGGTGAAAAACACCACTGATACAGCAGTAATACCAATTAGTTCTGTGCATCTCTAAATAACTAAGTAAATAAAATACATTTATTTGGTAAAAATGTAGCATAATATGTGTAAGAAAAGACTGTAGCCTACTTAAATTTTTGTTTCAACATTATAATTTTTTTTTCTTTGACATGTGGAATGTTTATATTCAGAAATACAAGCCAGAGGAGCGGAGACAATTGATCATAGCTCGTACACCCAACATCACCTGTCTGAACGGCAGTCGAATCAACGCACTGGACCGCGAAGATGCAGAACGCGCATTCATACGCAAGTACATGGATGCGGATGAGAAACCACAGAGGTATGATGTGAACCAAAACCTTGGGTGTTAGTACTGGGCTTTTAGAACATAGTGTTCTGTGGTCCATGGGTAGTTATTTTCATTCAGGCCACAAAATTGTTACGAAATTATAGTGAAATATAAGAGTGCCAAGTGAATTTTTATATTTATTGACCTTGTAGAAAGTAATATTAGGAAGCATTCTGGAAGCCCAGTTAGTTTCTCTAAATTTATTTTCACGTTTCTTGTTTTGTTTTAAACACATGTACTAACATATTATTCTTTAATTGTGTTTCGTATAAAATGTTCACATTTCTTGTTTTATTCCAAATACATGTACTAAGATATTTTCTTTAATTGTGTTTCGTATAAAATGTTCACATTTCTTGTTTTATTCCAAATACAATACTAACATATTTTCTTTAATTTTTTTAATTGTGTTTAAAACTAGGGATGGTTTGTGTTATAAATGGTCTTCACTGATGTCCCATGCCTGAGTTGTAACTCTTGAAATATCGTATGCTTTGCATTGTCTCCGTCCCTGCCGCTTTCCCTCCTCCTCTCCCTCTGCCTTCACCCTCTCCAGTGATTACAATTATAATTTTGTCCTTTAAATATTATTCCTTATGTCTGTTTTTCATATTTTAAATCTTACTAGATACTACGAGCTGGAGCAGATCCACGGCAAGCTTGACCCACTAGCTGACGTGTGTCTAACCCCACGGACGATCTTCACTGTGTCAGTGGTGTGTGATGACCACGTCACAGTCACAGATGTCCACACCAACCAGACGGTCAGCCAGCTGAAGTCAGCGTTGGCTGAGCTCGTGGGACGGCCGGCCAACAAACTGCGTCTCTTCTACCTCGACAAGCAGCTCAATCACGGCCTGGACGAGCTCAAGTTCCCACAGAAGATGGTGTACAACCTGCACCTCAGTGATGGAGACGAGTTCCACATATGGAACAAGAGCAGCTGAGTGATGGCGTCAACGTGGATGTGCATGTTTATGTGCTGTAAACTGGGATAAGATTGCGATGTAAAATATTTAAAAATAACTCATGGTTAAAGAATTTTTTATTTTTATTTAGTTATCGATCACTCAAGCGATGTAACATATTTTAAAAACACACACAGTTAAAATATTTTTTATTTTTCTAAAGTTATCAATGCACTCAAGCGATGTGACAGATTTTTAAAACATACAAGGTTAAAAGATTAATTTATTTTGAAGTTAATGATGCATTTAATTATTTTAAAAAATGGTAATATCAGTGTGTGAAACATTTTCAATTAGGAAAATATCTAGTGGCTCCTGACAGGGATCGATCTCAGATTGACTGCATGTAAGGCAGGTACCTTCACAAGGTTAAAAATAACACTATTTAATAAGGCATTGTTATCATTACAAATAATATTTCAATATAAATAATAATTGTATTGTTACGTCTTATTAAATAATGTTTTTTAACCTTGTGTGTTTTTTTAATATAGTTCCAAATGCTAGCAGTGCCATTTGTTTTTGGTTAATGTAATTTTTTATTATAACAAAATATCCCAACCACAAATCATGAAAATTAAAAGCATTATCTTGTGATTGGTTTCCACATTCAGATACCAACATTTTTTAATGGAAATTATGTGTCATTAACATTCTCTGAGGGACATTTTGTAAAATATGAAATAATTATGTATATATGTCGCAGTGTTAGCCAGGTTTATAGTACATTGGAAATTTAAATACGGAAGTTTGTGGTCAAAAGATTTTCTCTTAGTTTATGAATTTATTGGTAGAAATGGCCTACAGTGTGAAATTTTGTGATGGTAATGAATTTTTAATGTGTAGTGATTCTTGATGTTTTTTTTATTTGATAAAATATGTGCGTTTTTTTAGCATTCCATAAATGTTTGAAATAACAGATGTTGCATTTCTCATAGCACCATTTCTCATAATGTTTTTTTTTTCTTCTGTTCTGTGTCCAAAAATGCTTATATTGCAACCAAGAAAAAGCAAAAAGATTACTTCAGTTTCATGTAATTAATAAATTGTTCCATTGTAGTAGACATCTAGTTTTGTTAGTTTTTCGTCCTCTTTTTTAATTGGAACTATATAGGTTTTTAATGAATGTTTTGGACATGACAATTATTCCAAAATAACCTTGCCATATAAGATATAGGTGTAAAAATTTTAAATCTCACAGGAATTCCAATATATCAGGTATAAAAACATTAATAATGAATTGCGATAATTTCAACATCTCTACAAATTTTTTTTGTATATCATGCTAAATTTAAGTTGAACAGCATTAATTTAAATTAATTATGAATTATGATGTTTTCAACATCTAAACCAATTTTTAAATTTATATCATGCTATGTTTATGTTAAACAACATTGATTTAAATTAATTATGAATTATTATATTTTCAACATCTATACCAGTTTTTAAATTGTTATCATGCTAAGTTTATGTTGAACAGCATTAATTTAAATTAAATATGGAATGGTGACTCTTACATCTCAGGAATGTTGTAAATATTTATCTACACTGGGTGTTGTGATCGTAGGGTCTCACTCCAGTACGCCAACTGTGATGACACAGATAACACATGTTGCAGCTGTGATAAGGACTCTCCTAGGTTAAGAGCCTTACTGTCAGCGGCTTTTAGTTAACACTTTAAGCTCACAAACTGTACAGAATTCGTATTTAATAGAAAAACATTGTTGCTGGTAGTAAGGTGGAGGGAAATGAATGGTGGTTAGTTCTTGGTAATTAACTGCAGTAGGTACAGATTAATTCATAATTAATTGCAGTAGGTACAGATTAATTTGTAAATAATTGCAGTAGATGAGCTTTTTATATAAATAAATTATTGTATAATTATGCTTTAGTTTCCACATTCTAGATTTGAGACAGTGTGTAGTAGCAGCTTATGTAGTGTTGCAGAAGATTAACAAAGATGAATTTAAGTATCCTGTTCAAAAACATTGTCAGAAAGAGTGTTTCATTGCATAAATGCTAGTTTTCATGGTAGTATTGTTAACTAGAGTAAGGATATACCAAGATGCTTTTGAAATATGTGTGGAAGGACAGGAAAGTGTTTTTCTGTGGAGTCAAAGAGGTTAGTGAAAAGGGGTTAAGTGGAAAATGATGCAGAATGCTATTGTTAAGTAGCACAGGTCTTATTTTGATGCACTGCATACTGCAATAATCTAGTTTGATTGTGGTTAAACATCTGGGGCCTTATTCACAAAAGAGTGTAAAGTTACACTTACAAATAACGTAACTTTTACGTCTGATATTGGTTGAAAAGTAGCGTCTTTCAAGTCATGGACCAATGGTTAGACGTTGACTTAGTACTAAGTTTCGAACTTAAATTTACACCCTTTTGTGAATAAGGCCCCTGCTTTAAAATCATGCATCAGCATTAGTAGGGCATTAACAAAATTTATAAGGCACTTTTTAAAAAAATAAAATGTGCTGGCAGTATTTATTTAATGCACTTTGCATTTATGTATAAAGTATATATTCATTTATATATAGTATTAGCTTTTTAAATATCCACTTTAAAAACTTGCCTGTGTACTTCTGTGTGTATAATGTAAATACTTTTTATATATACTGTATGTAAGATATAAGTAATTTTGGCAAATTTGTTATACAAATGAATGCACTATGCTGCAAACTTGATTTTCATGTCATGATCTGTCAAAGGATAGCATTAATAAGAGGGGTTGCCATCAGTGATGTCGTGAATCTGCTATGACCTAGTAGATATATCAAAATAACTGTACTATAATATGTTAAGGAGTGAATCAAATTAATTAATAAAAATGTATATATAGATTCCACTCTTGTTCCATAATGCAATTATGATACTTCCTGTTAAATTGTTGGATTATTTATTTGTTACTTAAACAGCATTATATGATTTTATAAAGTTTATGTAATAAAGTCACAGTTCATTGATTTTTGTTAAGACAAACATCAGTATTGTAGTAAATAGTGGTAAAGTAGCGAATAGTGGTAAAGATTAAATTTTCAAACCAAACTTTGTTTGTGTTCAAGGGCAATGCAATAATTATGGTAATGTTGGTGGTAATGTGTCACAATTTTAAGTGTGTATGTTTTGGACATTAGTATTGGTTACCACAAAAATTAACTTTTGAAAATGGGTAAATTATGTACATTAACATGTATAGGGTTTTTAAAACCTATATGTATCTAGTATGTAAAGTTTGGAATTAAATAATGGTCTGTAATTTGTAATGGTATATATTAATTAGATGTTTGTAATGGATTTAGTTACATATAAACTGGATGCAAATAATTCCTTATTACAGTTATATGATGAATTATTAGTAGTTAGTTGAATATTTTACCATACCATCTCCATGAAACTGTCATCACTATCTGCTACCTGTTTCCTAGCAACTGATAACTGTTTGATGACAAGAAATAAGTTACATTTGACATGGATAGGTGGAAACCTGTTTGACTCCCTTGTCTGACATATGTTAAAGAACTGCCAGTGAACTGAAGGAGTTCTGAACAAATATTTGTGTTGTAATCATGTTTTGTAGTCAACTATTAAACCACTGCTCACTTAACAGATGGCAGGCGTGTGTTGAAAAGATTATTGCCAAACATTATTACATGGCTAAACCACTCCATGGCGTCACAAATCTTACAAAATTAAATTAAAACAAACCATACCTCAATCTTTCTGTACAACAACAGCACTTTGGCATATTTATCATGCAGAAATATTTGCTTAAAATTAATTTTTAAATTAATATTTACTCTACTACTTTTGTGTATGGATTTTTTTTATTGCTATTTAAATACAGAACAAAAATAACAAACATTTCTTTGAAGTGTAGATTTGTTTTACTTATGACATTTTAAGCTCTAATTTTAAAACTTAATTTGTGTGTTATATATTATTATTGTATTAGTGGGCATATATATTTTTATGTACATAGTTAGTGTTATTTTATTGATAACCATTTATTACTTATTATACTTAGATATGTATACTTACATATGTGTTTACGGTACGGTTTAATTAGTGCTTGTTTTGGTATTAATTTGATACTTAATAAGTATATAATATTTATATATTTTATTATTTGTTTAACACTTGATTATATATTGTAAGCAAGTGGCTAAGTGGAACCAAGGTTAGATTTATACTTTCAAAACATGTTCTAAAATGATTATGGCAGTTGTAAAGTTTTTGAAAATCATTTACAGAGATTTAAAGTGTAAAGCAGATAAAATAATCTTTACATTATAATTTTACAGTCTTGATAATAAACATTTGCATAAATCGTTTTGGTACTCTGATAAAATGCATCATAACAGTGATTTCCAATGTAAATATATAAGTACAGAGTTGATTAATCAAAAGTAAAATTGTTTGGGTGATAAATGAAGAAAATAATA
>JAUTBW010074193.1:0-10572 GCA_032361425.1 Peltospira smaragdina
TGTGTGTGTGTGTGTGTGTGTGTGTGTGTGTTTAATTATTTAATTTTACACCTTTATCTGACACCAGTAAAATAGTCATTCATACATTCATTATCACTCCCTCTCATTATTTCACCCTGTCTCTCTCTGTCTACCTTTCTCTCTTCCTTCCCCCTCTTTCCCTCCCTCCCTCTGTCTATTATTTCCCCACTGTGTATAACACTACACTGTTTCCTTACAGGAGTGCCAGTGTGTGACCAGCCTAAACAGGTGGGTCCTTGCCAGGCTGCTCTACAGCGCTGGTACTATGACCGTCATCAGCGCAGCTGTGTCTCGTTCCAATACGGTGGCTGCAACGGCAATGACAACAACTTCATGACGGAGCAGCTGTGTCAGTCAGCATGTCAGTCGGCAGTGGCCACACCTCGTCCTACAGTCATCGCAACGAAGAGCACCAGTATGTTAATTCACACACGTTTTGACTTATTTCACTTCATATGTAATTTGATTATCTGGTGTACATGTCAGCCTGATATGTGGTCAGTCTTTGATTGATCCCTGTCAGGTAGTCACTAGGTTTTTTTCTAATCAAAACATTTCCGACATCAATATAATTGTTAATAAAATGAGTTGAGTGCATTGTTAAATAAAATATTATTATTATTTGATTATCTGGTAACTTTATAATGAGTGTTTTACTTAATCAAACATGTTCTTCCTTCCATCTCTGTGTAAGGGCATCTTGATAGCTTAGTAGTGAAAGCACCTGTTTGCCATGTGGTCAATCTGAGATTAATTCCAGTCAGTGAACCATTCAGGAATGTTTCTAACAGTTTTCAATACTGATATAACTGTTATTAAAATGTGCTGAATGTGTCATTAAAAAAACAATATATATATAATCTTCTCCATGCAGTGACGATGTGTTGGTGAAAGCACCCACCTGAAATGCAGTTAATCTGAGATCAATCCCTGTCAGTGAGCCATAGGGAGTTTTCTTATTAAAATATTTCTGACGCTGATATAACCATTAAATAAAAGTGGTGAGTGTGTCATTAAATATAACACTTTCTTTCTTCCTCTCTTCTCCATGCAGTAATGATGTCAAGGTCAGACTCTGTGTTTCTAATTAAAATATTTCTGACAACAATATAATAATTAATAAGATTTGTCAAGTACATCATTAAATAAATAAATATATCCTTCTCCACACAGTGACGATGTCTGGGACAGACTCTGTGTTGATTGGACAGCCAATCCAGCTCAAGTGTGTGGCGACGCCACGTGGCAGCCAGACTGCTTATGACATTGAGTGGTTCTTCAATGGCCGCAAGATCGACCCCCACAAGAGCACGTCCAAGCTGAAGATCGTCCAGCGGCTAGCCGTTGGCACGAGGAACCAGGTCGCCGAGCTGACTGTGTACAATGCCGAAACTGCTGATGCCGGGACCTACTACTGCCGCAGCATGCCATTCGGCATCGTTGACAGCTCACGGGTTGAAGTTCTTAAAGGTATGGCTTGTGGGTGTGCTGTGTGCCTCGATTACCTAGTGGTTTACGCACTCCTGACACGTGGTCGATCTGAGATCAGTCTCTGACAGTGATCCAATATTCAAATTTAAAATGCTTTCCGATGCAATATAACCAGTAATAATGAGTTGAGTGTGTTGTCAAAATATTTAATTTTAATGTTTGAGGTTATACTGTGTAATTTAAATTAAAAAATATCTTTAATTAAAAGACATATCTCAGCTTGAGGCAGATTCAAAAGGGGGTTTAAGCCAAGATCATGATTGCTTTTTGGTCACTACATGAACTGAATCTACAATACAGATGTTCGCTAACAAAACAAAAACATCAATCTTAAATCCCAAAATAGACAGCAAAGAATGAGTTTTGAAGATTATTGGAACTTACAGTCATAACACATTAACACATGCTATTTTATTTGTATTACTTCTGCAACCTTGACCTGTATTTTTTGTTGTATTTTCAGAAAGTAAGACTGAAGCTCCTGTCACAAGGGCCCCTGCTGTTACTCAGCCTGTGTCTACTGACCCTAGTGGTAAGGGCGGCTTCGATAACACATTCACTCTCTTTCAGTGTTCAGTGGAGAATTTTAGTGCTCAAATTGCAAAGTGATAAAAAAATTTTCTAAAATATCTTTATTTGATCTTTTACAGTTTATTATATAAGCTCATTATAAAAGCTTGGCATGTGAATAGGTTTTGCTATTTCACAATTAGGGCATATCACAAATATACTTATAAAAATAATTATACCACTAAGACATTTGAAATAATTTTATTATAATCATCACAAAAATAATGCATGTCAAATTATATATTTTTAAAATTTATATTTCATGGCTTTTCCAATTAGGGCATAGATCAGTTTATGTTGTTCGTTTTGCAGTGATCTGCATGGAGCCAAAGAAGACGGGTAACTGCTACGCACTGATCCCACGCTGGCACTACAACCACATGCAGGGAGAGTGTCAGCAGTTCCAGTACGGCGGCTGCGGTGGCAACAACAATAATTTCCAAACAAAGAGCGAGTGTGAGGCAACGTGCTCTACACAGAGTAAGTTGTTTGTAGTTAGTGTTGTGCTGTGTCTGATTAGGAGCATCTTGATAGGCTGGTGGTGAATGTGCCATCCTCACAAGCGGTTGATCTGAGATCGATCCTTGTCAGTAAGCCACTAGGCATTTTTATAATTAAAATATGTGATGCCAATATAACTGTTAATAGTGTGTTGTTTGAAACGTTAAATAAAAAACTTTTATATTATTATACCTGATTAAAGGTAATACTCTGCAATATCTTTTTTTTATTTTTTATTTAAGCATTTAGAACAGTTATTTTAAAGAGGCTTCTCGTTATACCATTTGTTTTACTGACTTGTAGCATATGGTAAAATATTTTACAAAGTATTGTCTCATTATCATCTTAACAGTTCTTAATAAAGTAATTAAATTATGTTTCTCTCTTTACAGACATATGTAACCTTCCATCAGTAACTGGCCATTGCCGTGGTTACTTCAGACGGTGGTTTTATGACCCTCAGACCAAGTCTTGTCAGGAATTCGTCTATGGGGGTTGCGGAGGAAATCCCAATAACTTCGAAACCCAGACAACCTGTGAAGATAAATGCAGCGCACCTACAAAAACTGAGTCCACAGTGACTGGCACAGCGGTGTGTTCTCTGCCCAGGAACAGTGGAAACTGCAACGGCTACAACATTGTGTGGTACTACGATGTTGACCTGCAGCGATGTCGCAGGTTTATCTACACAGGATGTGGTGGTAATGAGAACCGGTTTGAAACCGATGCTGAGTGTCTACAGCTTTGTGATGGAGTCTCCAAAGATGGACTGATAGTACAACCAACATCAAGGCCACGGGTCACAGCGAGACCCATTCCCCGGGCAACGCCACGTCCCACATACAGACCAACCACTATCGCACCTACAGTACATGGTAAGTGACAGATGGAATGTATGTGTGAGTGGGTGAATCACTGCTGGTCAACTATAGACATATTTAACACTAACATAAAGGTTTAGAAATGTGATGATTATGTTTTTTAAATATAAAAGAAGTGAAAAATATACTTTATTTAACAATGCACTCAACAATTATATTTATGGTTATATGGCAAACGATTGTTCTGATAGTGAGAAAGAAAAAACCCTGCTGCTTTTACATGGGCTACTCTTTGCAGTTAGCAGCAAGGCATCTTTTATATGCACCATCCCACATAAAGGATAACACATACCAATGTCTTTGTTACACCAGCTGTGTAGCACTGGCAGGAACGAGAAATAGTTTAACAGGATCAACCTGGCAACCCACCACCACATGAGCTATGTCACATTCCTATCTAAAATAAATAAAGTTTTATAATTAATATCTAAAAATTCTCAATAAGTTAATGGGTAGGTGTCAGTAATTAAGTGAGTAAACAAATATGTGATTGAAGTGAAAAGGTATGATCCCTGGTCATATGTCTGACATTATAGGCCTATATCTGTAAATAAACAGTGTTGAATGTTTCATTAAATAAACCATTTCTCTGTGTCTCCTGTTTTCAGTTGACACATGTAGACTGCCATCAGACAATGGGAGATGTCCTGGTGGCAGTAACTACACAATCTGGTGGTACTACGACTTCAACAAGGCTTACTGCACACGCTTCTACTATGGTGGCTGTGGCGGCAATGCAAACCGCTTCAAAAACAAAGAGGACTGTGAAGCTGAATGTCTGTATGGAAAGAATGGTAATGTTATAATCTGTTCTGTTGACTATTTTAAAACTGATATATCACAAACCTACTTGTTTGTCAAATTGTCTGTATGGAATGAAGGGTAGATTTATAAACAGTTTGTTGACTATTTTCAAACTGAAATTTCAGGGTGGGTTTGGGTGTTGTTGTTGTTGTTTTTTTGTTGTTTTTTTCAAATTGTCTGTATGGAAAGAAGGGTAAATTTATAATAGTTGATTATTTTCAAAATGAAATATCACAAACATTTTTCTTTGTCAGAATTTCAAATTGTAATTCATAGAATAAAATAAATTGTAATTGTGCAAATTGTAATTTTATAAAGCACTTCTGTTGACCATTTCAAATTAAAAATGTATAAAGAGTAAAGTGAATATTGGTAATGTAATTGAAAGTTGAGTGTAAGATGTAGTATCTGTCAGAACATTAAAGTATGAATTTTATCTAATATCTTTATAAAGATTACGGAAGGAATCTATCAGTACTATTAATTATTTGTACAGAGGAGAAGACAACGCCCTACTCCTGGCACCCTCTGACGACTGCTGCACCCCCTAGTGACTGCCGCCACTCCCAGTACGGGTGCTGTGATGATGGATACACTGCTGCTGTTGACCACGCACATTCTAACTGCTTTGGAGGTGAGCTGCATTTACAATATACACTGAAATCAGACAGAACAACATGATACATAAAATCTAAAAACTGGATTGATAAAGTATTTATTTAGTTTTAAGGGAATTCTCATTGTGTGATGTATTGCACAGACGTGTAGTATCTATAAAAATATTACTAAAATTGCTGCCACTATATAATTTGATCATATGCTATAAGTTGAATGCCCTTCGAGCCATTGTATCACTCTCTCTTGGCAGGAATTGTTGAAAATTACTGGAGATCTTCATTTAAAGCAGATTGGTTTTTAACTGTATACATGTGCACATGTATATACGTACAATAAACACACACAAACACACTTGAAGTGGTGCTATAACTACCATTTAACACAGTGAGTTGTTTTCGACAGATGAGCCCAACGTGATAGAGCGAGTGGAGGGAGACCGGACCGTGCTGCTCGTACGACAGGGAAGAACCGTAACTCTGAGCTGCAAACTCAACACCAACAGTCAGCACAGCGACATCACCTGGTACAGAGACGGGTCAGTACAGCGAGATTTAATTTTTTTTTTAATGATACACTCAACACATTTTAATTTATTTTTTAATCCCAAATTAACTACAGCTTTCTGTCTCTGGGAAATGTGAAATGAGAAAACTATTAGATAAAATGTGAGAGAGAGAGAGAGAGACTCAACACATTTTATTTACAGTTACATGGTATCAGACATGGTGAAGGACTATTTTAAAAGTACAAAAAGAAACCAGTTGCCACCACATGATGTCACACTGTGTGGGCGACTGTTAAACAGTTACATGATTGGAACAGTCACATGATTGGGATACATGTGGACATATCTGTAATTTTCTATTCAGATTTCTGCTGCGGTCGAGTAACCGCTTCACTATGCTGTACAACGGGTCTCTGACGATCACTCACGTGACTCACCGTGACTCCGGGCTGTATGCGTGTCGTGTCAATGGTGGCAACCGGCTCGGACAGGTCCAGCGCTTCAAAGTCCACGTCCGAGGTGAGTGGGAAAGTGTTTATAGCAGCCAGCAGTCACAGGTTTCGCTGTTGTTCAACATAACTGATTACATTTTAACCTTACACTTCTGTCTAGTTCCCCTAAGGATCCATTTGTCACCTCAGACAATCATTGTCCCCTCAAGAATGCTAAACAGATGTATTGTTCTGTATCGCATTAAAATGACTACATTCTATCCTTACACTTCTGTCTAGTTCCCCTAAGGATCCAGTCGTCACCTCAGAAGATAATCATCAAGAATCCAAACATAAAAGTACTTTTAATTATAATGCATGCAAATTCTATTCATGAATACTAAACAGATGTATTGTTCTGTGTGTATATAACTGATACATTCTATCCTTGCACTTCTGTCCAGTTCCCCTAAGGATCCAGTCATCCCCTCAGAAGATTATCGTGAAACCGGGTGAGAACGCGTTCCTGCACTGCCAGGTGTTCGGGGACCCCCAGCCCCGAGTGAGCTGGACGAAGGGCGGCCGCAAGCTGCTGACCAGCGGCCGGCACCACGCCTTTGACAACGGCACGCTCATTATCACCGCAGTCCGGGAGCACGACGTCGGGGACTATGAGTGTCGAGCGGACAACGGCGTGTCTGGCAGTGCCACTCGTACAGTGACGCTTGTTATTAAAGGTACACTGCTGCTGTTCAGTTACTTGTTTTATTATTTTATTTATTTATTTATTAAATGTCATTAAAAATTAACTTATTTATATCATTTTATTTACTTATTAAAAAAAAGTATTTTATTTTATTAATTTTATTAGTTTATCATTCTTTCTATCCATCTATGTATCTGTGTCTATCTATCTACCTACCTATTTTTCTGTCTACTGTTATAATTTATCTCCTTTTTAAAAATTTATTTATCTATCTATCTATTCATCTATTCATTTTTATCTGCTACTTTCTAAAAATCCTCAATTTTAATAATTTAAATATACCTTCAATGATAAATGTTGAAAATATGTTTTTATTATTTCCCACTTACAGACACAGTGACGGCCAAGCTTGACCCATACAAAGGCAAGGTGATCGAGGGGGGCACAATCCGGCTGCGGTGTAAGGGTCGGGGCCACCCCCGGCCCCACGTCACGTGGGAAAAGGATGGGAAGAAGCTGGAGGGTGGGGAGCGCGTGCAGGTGACACACGGCGAGCTGGTGATTCGCAACGCAGTGCTTGACGACTCGGGCGTTTACACGTGCGTTGCCAGCAACGAGCGTGAGGAGGCACGCGCGGTCACTACCGTGCAAGTCACCATGCCACGTGAGTGACACACAGCATTTTACAGTGATAGTGACAATAACATTAGTATTTTACAGTCACAGTGCTAAAATGTGTACCGTATATCTTAGCCTGTAAGTCTACCCCCTTTCTCTGGCAGTAAAACCAACACTTTTTCCTTTGACCCACTTACAAGACGATCTCAAATTTCTGTGAAGTTAACTGTGATATTACTAAGTGATGACAAGCATCATTCATATTACTAAATTGTGTACAAAACTTTGTTTCATAAACAACAAACATCACTGTCACTATTACTGTTGTGACTGTGGAATTTCCTTTATTCTATTATGAGCACTCCCTGTGTTCTGCTGCACATGACAGTAACAAAACGGGTTTGTAAAGTAATTAATAATCATTAGCTTAGCCTCATTCCTGTTGTTATTAAGATGGCACATAGGCAGGTGTTCTGAGCAGGAAGTTAGGCCTATATATAAGGGACAAAATAGCATTTTAGAGTCACAATCCTAATAATAGTAGCATTTTACAGTTACAGTGTTGCGTGACACACAGCTGTATAAATAGTAGCATTTTACAGTTATAATGCCAAAATATTGCATTTTACAGTCACAGTGCCATTAATAGCATTTTACAGTCACAGTGCCAAAAATATTTTTTACAGTCTCAGTGCCAATAATAGCATTTTACAGTCACAGTGCCAAACATACTAGTATTTTAAAGTCATAGTGACAATTATAGTACCATTTTACAGCCACATTGCCAACAATAGCATTTTACAGTCACAGTGCCAAAAGTAGCATTTTACATTCATTGTGCCAATAATAGTAGCATTTTACAGTCACAGTGCCAATAATGGTAGCATTTTACAGTCTCACAATGGATGTTAGCATGCCACATGATACATAACTGTATAGATCTCAGCATTTCACAGTGACCGAATTAAGCAGTGCTTTCCCCTTCTGTGTAGATCTGTAACTTACTTTAAAACTTATGTAGCCAGGATTGTTTTCTCTTTGTATCTCATAATTAAATGAATATTTTTAATTCTATGTTCTTTTCTTTTGCAGAATTATCAGACAAGTGTGAAAATAGTTTAAGTGAAATGAACTGTAAAATAATTCTGCGAGCAGGTTTGTGTGGACATCGGATGTTTTCTAAAATGTGCTGTGTTTCGTGTAGGAGGCGCCACGGTTGAACAGGACACTTGTTAAGTAATCTCCCCTGACAGTGAGATGCAGCATTCAGTGTCAGGACAGAGCCACATGCCTCAAACCCATGTTCAAACCCAGCGGGCACTAAAACAAATGGTGCTGTCTCAAATGAACTGCTGGGAAAACAGAAATCTGGTGTCATTTGAGAAAACCAAAGATTGAACAAATAGTTTATTGACTGAAAGGGAAATAATTATTGCTAGACAGATTATGGTTAGAATTCTGTTAAGGTGACTTTAAAATGTAGTGTGTACAAGAAATGTTTAATTTATTAAAAGAAACAGATGTTGAGACAAGATAGTAATGGACATCTGATGGTTTGTACATTGTACGAAGTTTGACAAATTTTAACTTATGACATCATAAATAATTTATACTGACAATCAAAAGAAAGTATACAAAATGTTTAAAATCCAAAATATTTCACCTCTATAATTATTAAAATGTTAATTGTTTGTTACTTTTGATATCAGTGACATATCTTGCAAAATAATTTTATGTTTTAACTTTAATAATCCATCAAAAAGGTTTTCTTTTTTAAATTTGTATTTCAGAATAAATAAAGGATGCATTTTCTTTTGGTTGTCAGTGTATTTTTACTATTGGTGCAATGCAGCTACAGTAATAACATTTTTAAATTCCTATGGAAGTCAGTTAGATTAGATAGTGGTGTTTGCAGAACTTAGAATACTATTACGAGTTCAGTAGCTTACTGCATAGTTTCATATTTTTATACTTTTATTTAAAGCATCATTGTCATTGTTTTTAAATTATAAAGAAATAATATATATTATATAGGTCTCCTTTCTGTTTTTGTAATAAAATAACTTCAATTGTTTTCTATAAATTCAAAGTGCTTCATTAATATTTGAAATTGGTGGATTTTTGCAGTCTAGATGCAAGAAGTCAATTTTAATGGTCATCTTTCATGAGTGGCAAGAAATAAATTAATTAAAGTTTTATAAAACTTAAATTTAATATTTAAAATGGAAATGAAACTAAATGTTTATTTCTAAATATTTAAGCAAAATTGGTAAATGTAATTATTAAATTACGTTCTGGGTATTTAAACTTAACTTTTGAAAAAATTAATTAAATTAAAAAAATTCTGTTGATAAATTTGTCACAGCTAAACTATATTTGAAATAAATAATTGGTTTGATCTCTTGATGAGTTTTAAAAATCAGAGACATGCACTGTCTTACCTGTTGGCATTATACTATAACATTTTATTATCCAGCATTTGCGAAACTCAGGAAACTGGTACAAAAAGCAATAAACTACCATTTTGTGTATTTTATACAATTTATAACTAAAACAATTTTGTTTCTTTGTGCTTTTATAAATAGTATTTTAGTAATTTCTTGATGGTGGTTACACATAAGAGTGTAACAATTTTAATCTGCATTATGAACTTCATAACAGGGGGATACATTTTGGAAGATTTTTTTTGTGTGAAATCTCGATGATTATGGCAGGTAAATATGTTAATAAAACCATTATCATGGTTGTTTGTGCCTCTTACCCAGTACATTTGCGAAAAGGAGAGATAATAGGTATTTCGAAAGTTGCTGAAACATATTTTATAACATTTACTAATAGCAGTTTCTAATGAATTAAAATGAACAGTATGAATATAAAGTGTGTTGTTGTTTGTTTTTTTTTTTTTTTTTTTTTTTTTTTTTAAATATAAATTTTAAAAAATATTATTATTTGTTAAGGATATCTCTTTGAATAAGCATTATAATACTCATGAAAATGATTTTTGTTATACTTAACATGTTGTAAAGTGTCTTCCCTCTGAATGTTTTCCAAATATATAATTTTATGTTTCATATATTAAGATGTTAAACCAATGTAACAACATTAAGTGCTGTTTATATTGTTAGCAAGTTTGTATTTGCCATTTATTATTCAGCCACTGTTTTTGTCATGAGATGTCCCATGTTTGTGTATATTAATATGATATGGTGCTGTTTTTAATCTAGTGTTCGATTTAGCAAACTCATGGTAGGCATAATTATTTTTATAAGGTAGATAAAACTGTTTATTTAGATCTGTGGTAGGGTGTAATTTTGATATGTGCACTTTGACCTGTTATGACCTTGAAATATAGAATCACAAGTTGATGAAACTGGGGGATGTTAGTCCACCAATGCACTGATATTAATTGTATATAGCACAATGAGA
>JAUTBW010074304.1:0-10569 GCA_032361425.1 Peltospira smaragdina
TCTGTGTGTGTGTGTGTGTGTATGTGTGTGTGTGTGTGTGCGCGCGCGCGTGTGTGTGGGTGTGTGTGTGATTCAGGACGACACAGCAAAACTAGTAATAATTTATGGGCTAATCTTTCTGATTATTAGCAGATTAAAAAAATTAAAATAATAATAAATAAATAAATAATAATTGTAAGTATGTTCCTAGACTGTATACAGTATAGCCTTTGTTACACCAGTTACGAAGCAATGGCAAGAATAGAATAGAGACTAAATGCAACAGATAAAAAAGTTTGTCAATCTAAACTGTCTAAATGTCATGGGTGGATAGTCATAGCCCAGCGCAGTGCTGTCTGTCTGTGATCAATCCGGCCAGTGTGCCTGCCACATGGTGGTTTTTATCTAAATATATTTGATTCCAATATCACTGGACATTATAAATACTGTGTGTCACATTAATATTATTACACATGTATATATTGTATATATGAAATATGATTTGTTTCAGCACTAAATCACACTGAATGACAATTAATGTAAGAAAAACAACATTTACTGGAACTGTACTGTTTGTTGTTTTATCTAGTGAGGATAAAACAAAATAAACAAAACATTCAAATGATGTGCTAGCAGTTATACCAGCATCAAATATATTCTTACACGAAGAAAGAAGAAGAAAAAAAACAAAAACAAAAACAGCAGAACAAAAGCAGCACCGTAAAACAAAGGGGGTAAAACACACACACACACAAAAACAGTGACTATCTGACGAAGACTAATCTCAGATGGAACTGGCATCAAATGAATGTTTACACTGCTGGGCAACGGCCATTCCCTCAGTCTGATACAAGTGAAACGAGTGGGCAACTGTCAGTGAGATAATACTGAAAGTGAACCTCTCACCCAGCTAGCCGGTAAAGCACACCATGACATGAACATATAACATCCACACCTGCTGGTGCAAGAAACCTGCTCAAGGCTTTGAAATATACTAATTTGACAACATCGTTAATACAAGTGTAAAGTTTAAAAATAATAACATTAAAATGGGTGTAAACTATATATGATTGTTATTTACCAAGAGCTGGAACAAGTAAATAAACTGCCTCAGCTACCATGTGCTTTTCTTCCTATCACTACTTTGTTTTATTTACTTTTTAATTAATTAATTGTTTTTATTTTACATTATTTTTTCCAATAAAAACTTTCCCAAATCAGTCATTTGTTTAGTTTTTTGTGTGTTTAATTCAAGTTTAAAATTCTTTCTAGTATATTCACACACACACACACACACACACACACACACACACACACACACACACACACACACACACACACACACATTCCACTTCATGTTTTACACATTTCTTTCCTTCTCATAATTAGTATTATTAAGTTTATCTCAATGCCACAATACACATCTACAGTTGGATACATTTTTCACCGTCATCAAATTAATACAACTGAAAGCACTGTGAAAACATTATTATTAAGTCACAATACCATTATAAATATATGAACACAGATAATAATGAAATGAAATACTAAAACAGTACAAACATCTATTGCATATCTTCGTTTACATAAAAAAGCTACTCTTGAAATCACCACATGGGATACAATAAACAATCATGATTCTGAAGAAATTATTAAACTTATCTGTAATTACCTTTTGTAAAGAATTATTCTTAAAACAGACAATGAAAAACTTACAATTACTAGTACCAGAAGATGATGTAAGTAGTAACCAGTTTAGTGTCACAGTAATCTTGCATTTTTTAGTAACAGTAGCCATTTCTGCCCCATGACAAGCTAGTTCTGGACTGTTTTTACCTCTCTCTTTTATTTTCATTTGAATGATAAGGGAACAACATCTCCACTGTTTTCACAAAGACCACCCCATGTGATGACTTCATACAACACACACTATGCAGTCTTACTGCTTCAATCTAATACTGGCACTTTCTTAAAGTCAATAATGTGTCTTACTTAAAGCAATACTGGCCTTTCCCTAGAACCTATACTTCCACCTTCAACCCATTACACAGCCTTCCTTACATCTAATACTGTTTTTTCCTTAATCCAAATACTAGGCCTTCTTAAAGCTCAAAAATACATTCTGCTTATACCCCATACTGGATAATCTTTTAACCCATTTCTGGTTTTTCCTTAAACCTAATACCGTGTCTTTCTTAAATCTAAACCAATTCTCCTTTTCTCTCAATTAAGTTTTTTTCTCAAACCTCTGTAAGTTATAATAACTTATTACTAGTTCTTCCTTAAAGCTAATGCAACATCTTCCTGAAACTTATCATTGCTGGTTCTCTCTACTATATAAGTTTTTCAGTAAACCTGACACTAGTTCATCTTTAAATCAAATTATTTGGTCTTATTTAATATGATCTTTTTCTTACACCCATTACATGTTTTTAAATCTCAGTAGTGACACTTGAATAAAGCCAAGACTTGCTACTAAACCCAGTACTGGTTCTTCCTTAATACTGGCGTAGTGGTGCGACAGTGCTGCAGTAAGTCTGGATCCATCTCGTTCCAGTCGAAATCAAACACATCTGTACTTATGTTTGACTTGGCACTGTCTGGTTCCTGGGTCCTCCCTGGTTCCAAAGGCTCTGAGATCTCCACTAACGGGGTGACCTTGCAGCTGGGCACCACTTTGCTGACCTCCTGTCGACTGAGGTCAGGGGATCTTGGGGTTGATGAAACACCAGTGTCCAACTCTAACGTGTCAGTACTGGGGCAGATGTTAATGACAGGAATATTTCCGTATGTGTTTTTCCCCGCCTGCTCTTCCCCCACCAGCTGGGGCTCAATGAGGACATGGGGCTGCTCCAGCTGTAGAGGACTACTGATAAACGGTCGAGGTTTGGTCCGCGATTTCGATTCTTCCTGAACAACATTCTGTCGACGCCGTCTCTTGAGTAAAATGATGACGATGATAATAATGATGATGACCAACACAACTACACTGACAACTACAGATATGATGATATAGTCACTGGTTGAGTCCGATTCAGTTTTAGATTTGTCAACATCAGGTCCAAGAATGCTAGCAGTTGACTTTTCATGAAAGCCATCTTTTGGTGTTGGTCTGGTTGAGTGTGCGTATTTGGGGCTTGAAGAAAGTGGAACAAATACTGGTGGGAGTGATGATGGGTTGTCTTCTGGTGGTTGAAGGGATATGAGTAACACACCAGCAGCAGGTTGCACTCCTTTAGCTTTCAGGACATACTGGAACGAATCCTCTGACACATGTCCCTGTGGTGCATCAGCTTTGTAATGCACTTTCGTGTACACAACATCCTCATGGGTGAAAGCGTTCACCTCAGTCAGGACTGCATCAGCATCCACTGCCCGTCTACCACGGTTTATTTTCATTATTTTCCCATATTTGGGTTTCTCTGTGATTTCATAAACTGGATTATCTCTAGTTATAGTGGCTAGTTCTGTTGCATCTAGAGTGAACTTGGTGATGGCTGAATGTGATCCGACCGGGGCCTGCAGGGGCCTCTGTCTGACAAGGGGCTTCACAGTGATGTTCACACGCTGTGCCCTAGCAAGGACCTGGATCCCTTTTGCATATAGGTCACAAATAAAATAATCTGAGCCTGCCGTCATGTCAGTCTGAATGTAAAGCAGTAGCTCGTTATCAATGTCTGTCTGTGCAAAATGTCTCACAGGACTTTCTTGGTAATAAATCTGCCCAAACTCAGGCTCACGGGTTATATTGTACCAGATGTTTTCTCTTTCTGCATTGGTGGATATGTTAAGAAATTTTGTAGTAATGTAAACAGAAGACTCAGACTGTGTTAACTCCACTGGTGACTTAGCAGATACTTCTAAAGTTAATGGAATAACATATATGTTGAAGATTTTGTAATATGGTCTAAACTTGCCATCAGAAACCTTGAAGTAGAATTCCCCTGACTCGCGTGCTCCATCATGTATGAACATGAGCTGGCCAGTATTGATGTCTTGCTGAGTGAATCGTTTGATAGACACAGCTGGGTAGTCTCTCAACACCAGCCTGCCTATGTCTGGACCAGTCACGATGCTGTACACAATTCCGTCTGGATCAGTATCAGGATCTGTGGTTTTCAGTTCACGACTACTGATATTAGCCGTGCGGCCCTGAATCACTCTTAGTGATGGATTCTTCATGATCAGAGTGAACCTCTCATCATTAACAGGCTCAATGATTATTGAGAAGTTTGCTACAACACTGATATGAGCTTCGCCTGTTGGTTGCTGTATCTTCAAAGCAAACTTGAACACGTCTTCTGTGGTGTCTGAATCATCATGTAGGTATTTGATGACCCCGCTGTTCACTCTTGCCTGGGAGAATGAGTCGTTTTCCTGCATGGTGAAGCCGTCCTGCTGCAGATGCCCATGCCTAGGTGGAGACACCATCAGGAATTGCACAGACACGCCCCGGCCGTACTGCTGCAGTCTGTGAAGCAATTCAGAAATATCCAGGTTGTGCCGAGTCAAGGCAACCTCTCCACCCTCGCTAACACTGGCAGCTGTCACCCTTACCAGAGAGTCCATGTTTCCCTCGTTGATGTTGCCATAGGAAATATCCACATCCATCATCTCATCCTTCAGAGGTTCTGCATAAGCTGTAGAGACTTCAAAGAAAAAAGAATCTGACACTGACCATGTTGGGATGTAGCTCTCATGCTGGTAGAAGATTAAGCCTTTGTCCACCTCCTCCTGGTTGAAAGAGGTGATGTCCAGAGGCTGACCCTCCATAAGAGTGACAATTCGGCCTTTCCTCGGTTTTCGCTCTAGGGTGTACACAATTGGTTTAGTTAGGTTCTGGTCACTTGTCACAGCAAGCAGATTGACTGAGAGAATAGGCTGCAGGGTGTTTGGGAACACCTTGATCTGCTGGCTGTTCTTCAGGGTAAGAACTAGAGGTTTGGCATTGATTTTGAACAGACGAAGAATGTCGTTATTTGTCCCATCAGAGGCCTGGAAATTGAACTGGCTGTCACCTTCCCCTACAATACAAAAACAGATTATAAAGTAAGGGGGGGAAATGGATGGAAGGAAAGAAATGTTCCATATTTCAGTTTTAAAAATACAGAGATAACTACATGGAGATCACACAGGTATGTGGCCAGATCACAGATGCTATATCAGATTTGCATGAAATCTCCACTTGACTGCCTTGAAATGAACATATTTTGACTCTGATAACTGTTTCATAATTCAGAATTATTTAACAATAATATGTCAAATTTTATTTGCAGTTATATGTCAGAAAAGTAATGTACTATACTCACCGATTTATAAATTTAATGATGTAAACATATCTTTAACTGTCATAGTGGGTGTGGGAATTACTCTCAATGAGAAAAACCTAGTGTTTCACTATAAGATAATTTTATTTTTTAAAAGATTAACACCCAAGAAAATAATTATGTTATTATTAAGCATCTAAATAATTATCAATATTTTGAAACAGAATTTTAAAAATGTAAAATATCACATTAAATAATTTTGGAATGAGTAAAATAATTTTAAATAAATTTATTGACAAATATTTCTTAAGAAAGCTTCATATAGTTAAAACAAGTTCAGTCCTGGCACAATCTCTTGTATGTAAAATATCTTGTTCAGTAATTTGCATAATTAAACAAAATATTGTTTAAATTTTTGTTACAAGTGTTTTTGTTTTCTGTTTACGTTAAAAATTATCATTATGTTATTACTGAATAAATGTTAAGGCTGTTGCCCATATAGTATACAATACTTTAAAAAAATATTCTCACACAAGTAAAGTATCATACTAAAGATAATTCTTACCTCTATGAACAAAGACAACCACACCAGCATTCACCTGGGCCTGAGTAAACGAGCTGATAGCCTTGAAGGTGTTTTCCAGAAAAGCGATGTAGCCGCTGGTAGGACTGGATACTTGGAATGTTATCTCCTCCGCACTTGAGTCTGGATCCTCGGCTAGCAGATTCCGATTGGTCAGCTCAGTGATGGACCCCTTCCACACAGACAGCCCAGAGTTGATGACCACTCGCGGTGGCTGGTCATTCACAGGTTGCACCTGAACATGCACAGTCTCTGGGTGACTGCGTTTGGTTTGATCATCCAGCACTGCAGTCACTGAAAACTGGTCTGTAAGGCTGTCATCACCATTGTGGTGGTAGAAGAATGAATTCATGGTGGCAATGTCATCTGACGTGAATACCAACCGACGAACACCTTTCTTGCTTGAAGATTCAAACCATCCATGAAGAGGGCTGCTGGTGATTTCAAAATTAATCCTTTTGGTTTTGAAGTGTCTGCCTTTTACAAAGAGCACATCTTTTGTTATTGATGTCTGTCCACCTTCAACAACACTGATGTTTTTAACTATAAGGGGTAAAGTCGTGGGAATCACTTCAATATAGAACTGTAAATTGAGTAAACTCTGGTGGCCATTACTCACATCAAAGATGAAATGATCTGACAAGATGTGAGCCACAGTCTGACTATACACAACTCGTCCCTGATCAATGTCCTCCTGAGTGAACGTCGGTGTGGCAGCTCCTGGCAGCTGCTTGTTTCCCACACTGAGTACACCCCCAGCTGGCAGAGTGGTCACAGTAAATATCATATCTCTTGGGACCGTTGATGGATGAGTCACTTGCAAATGGCTGCCGCTTATTTTGGCTTGTGAACCTTCAGCAAGTTCTAAAAACTTATTGTGCACCACCTGTGGTGGATGTAGCTCACTTTCACGAAAAACTATTATAGGGAAAACTCCATTAGCCTGAGCACCATCAACAATAACAGCAAACTTAAATTTGTCCTCCATATTATTACTGCCATCATGCCAGTAGCGAATGACCTGGTTGTTGACATCCTCCAGTGTGAACTCTGACACTTGCTTTCCACGAATGCGTAGATGTCCATTGAGGGGTTCCTCAGTCATGACGAAATTCACTGAAGACGTTTTTGTATTCACATTGGTATCAACACTTATGTTGTAGGCTGTAATTCCATTATGGCCTCCCTGTCTGACTCTAATTCCAGTATTATTCACTATTTTAACATAGGGATCAGATGCCTGGACTTCAAATAAAAATGGCTTCACAAACTGTCCATCGGTAACCCACATGGCTGCTCGCTCATGATCAGAACCCTTGTGGACAAACAACAGGTTCTCCTCTACTAAATCTCTCTGTGTAAATTCATAAATAGATTTCATAGATTTAGCATCGACTATGTCCCCATTTGGTATACCTCTCCGAGAATATTTAAGCATGTCAGTATCAAAACCAATATCAGGGTCCATGAATTCCAAATCTCGGATTGTGAGAGGACGTTTCTTATTTCTGACCACCTGGAAGACTCGATTGGTGAGGATAGCTGGAGGATTATCATTGCGCATCAGCATGGAAATGGAAAATGTTCCAGAATACTCCTGAAGTTCAGAGGAGCCTGCATCAGACAAAATAATGGGAGCAGCAGTGAATGTAAAGGAGTCAGCAATACTCTCTGAATCATCATGCTGGTAAACAAGTTTTCCTTCTCGGATGTCGTTGTTTGTGAATTCAGTAACATCATCTTCCAAGACGGCTGATGACCGTGGGTCAATAAGCTTCAGAGAGCCATGAGCTGGCGGTGACATCACCGTGAACTGTGAGTTCCTGTAGTTATCCACCTCCAGGCTTAGGTCATCCTTCTCAATGACCTTCTGTCCTCCCTCAATCACATCCTTCAAACCATTGTTGACAAACCTCACTGAGCTGTGTTCAGGTACATATTTAATAAGGAGGCGGGACATTATGCCTTGGGATCCTACAAATGAGATTTTCAGATCTACAAAGTCTTCAATTATGTTAAAAGATGGTCTGTGTACTTTGTAGAACACTGTTCCTTCATTTATGTCAGTCTGTGTAAAATTTGATTTAGTGTTCAATGGCCGGCTCTGCTCAAAATCACTTATGTGATTAACCGGTGGTTTAATAATGTACAAGCCACCATGGCTGGGTATTCTCAGAATGTTATAAAAAATTCGTTTGGGATCCACTGCATCTGTGTTTGCTGTAGCATTGAGATTGATGGGACTCAATGCTATGAAGGTGACATGCTTCAATGTCAGTTTAGTGCTGGATGTAATCTTCAGAGACACAGGCAGAAACATGATATCAAATATATTCTCGTCTAAAGAAACATCTTTGACCATGACACTGAAGGACAAAGTGTCAGCATTAGGGTGTTTACCGAAGTCTGTGTGAGTGTAGCGTAATCTGCCATTATCTATATGCCGTTGTGAGAAAGAGTCAACAGTAACCCATGAATTGTCTTCATGCTTTTTTCTCTGAATTATGCCATATTCGGGTTGCTTTGATATTCTGTATCGGATGTCTAGCCGCAGTGCTGGGACATTGGTTGTGGCTGTCAAATTGTCCGAGCTAATAATGGTGGATGTGCCATGATAAACCTTTATACCGGTATTCCTTGTCACCTGAAGCTGCAGGCTTACAGCCACAATTTGCAGATCAACTTGATCACTTTTGGAAGATCTGTCCGTAACCTCCACCTCTAGTTGAGTGGTGGATCCTCCTTTATGAATGAACCAAATCTGCCCTGTGTTTATATCCTCTTGTGTGAAAGCAGATATCTTCTGTCCAACTTGGTCTCCTTTAGCAATATAACCGTGCTCTGGTTGATAGGTTACAGAGAACTGCAGATCAGCTGGTTTTGTGTCTGGGTCATGTGCATTTAAAATATCTTTTGTTATTTTAAGTCTTGCTTTGTGAGATACTTTTACAACTCTTCCTGATGGAAGCTCTAGCTTCGGTGGATCATCATAAGGAGTAATTGAAATGGGAACAACAAAGGCAAATATGCCATGGTATTTTTCTGGTAAACTAGGGTCTTGTGGATTGACTGTCATTTCAAATGTGACATCATCAGTGGTTGTGTCTGTACCATCATGAATGTAAAACACTTTCTGTCCAATTAAGTCCAGCAAAGTAAATCTATCAGAATGCTTTCTCCGTCGGACATCTATATCAATTCGGCCATATTGAGGTGGCACTTTGACCTTAAACTGAATAGAAGATTCACGAGTTCTGTAAGCCTTGTAGTCAAACACAACATCAATAGTTTCAGTAGTTATCACTTTCTGAGCTCCTTCTTCCAAATGTAGTGTTTTAATTGTCAAAACATTTTGGTGGTCTTTTGCACTAAATCCAGAAGAAGTAAAATTCTCCTTTGTGCACACTGGTTTGTCACAGATGCACCTGAACTCAGCTTTGTTGACCTCTGAGCACACAGCCCCTTCCACACATGGGTCTGAAGCACAAGGAAACCGGTTCTGACACTGTGGATCAACAGAACGACTGACCTGAATTTCACGGAAACCATATACACGTTTGTTTATTACCACATTCCGAATGCAGCCCAGCATAGAACCTTTCATAGACTTTTTGCCTTGAAGAGATTTCAATCCACGTTTTACAGCATGGGCCCTTGCTCGCACACTCACTCCACCTAAAAACAAATGTCCTGCCAAATTAAAGAAAACATTACCACTAGCATCAAAATTTGTCTGGTTTGGTTTTGAATCTACTTTTAGTTCCATGAAACTTGCAGAGAGAGAGATATCCACTTGATGCCACTGTCCATCATTAACAACGATATCAGATACGACTGATTCCACACTACTGCCTTTCTGTACAGAAAGTTTAAGCTTACCACTGAGGACTTCCAGAGCAATAAAATCACGAACTGATTCATGTCGTCCAGAATTGAACAAAACCATAGCTGTCTGTGAGCGTGTTACCAGATCACAGGAAAATGTTCCTTGTGATCGAATGTGAAAATGTGGGAAAGCAACAAAGGATGTCTCTGTGGTAAAACTGATGGGTTGTTGTGATCCTGCATCAAACTCATCATCACAGTCCCAGAAAATTTCAAAAGTGTTTAACGGACTGTTCATTTGTTTGGCTAAGCTGAGAATATCATAATGATTGTAAAACACATTTTTCTGACATCCACGGAAGTTCCTGAAATTTCCATGAAACACATCAGTGAAGGTTCCAGTTCCCCCAAGAAAGATTCCATGCTCAATGTTGAGCTCCTGCAGTGAGCCTGGTGTCACCACTGAACTGATCATCACATTGTCGACGTTCAGATGGAAGGTCTGGTAACTCTGGTTCACATGAACTGAGTGCCACTGGAGGTCGTCAAGGCGTAAACCCGGCGTTGAATGAAACGTCGCCTCACCAGACCCCAGGTTCACCCGCACCTCGATGATGCCCGACTTGAGTTCAATGGCGAAGTAGTCGGTGTTGCCAAGTGCCAGCAGCAGCAGCCCATGTGGTCGGTGTGTCTTGAAGTGCAGCTTAGCCTCCGTTGACTGCGACGCCTGCTGGAAAGGCACACGGATGTAGCTCTCCCCATAGAAGGAAGCTGCAATCATAGAACATAGCAGTTAACATACAGAGCTTCCCCCAGGGCGCTTCTGCGTAGCGAGCCGCTACGCCTTAGCCTGCTATGTAAGCGCTTTGGACGGTTTTGACCAGTATGTAAGCGCCTTAAATTGATCACCGCTAT
>JAUTBW010074415.1:0-17502 GCA_032361425.1 Peltospira smaragdina
TTTTTTTTTTGTGTGTCTCTCTCTCTCTCTCTCTCTCTCTCTCTCTCTCTCTCTCTCTCTCTCTCTCTCTCTCTCTCATATATTCTGTAACGCCTACACTCAAACATAACACGCAAGTAGGTACAGATTAGCTTGTGACACAGTTAATGATTTTAATCCCCAATTATTACCATGCTGTGTGTTGTTTCAGCACGTGCTGCAGAAGACCAACGACCGGCTGCTGAAGAACACTATCAAGAAGCTGCCCATCACTATGATCATCCCCTTGATGCAGGAGCTCTCTCGAAGGATGCAGGGCTCACCACAGAGGTACGTTCAACATGGCTGTCATTATTGCATGTGTGCACTTAGCTCAGAGGTAAAGCATCTATTCATAGTAGGAATGTGATGTAGTTGAAAAGTAGAACATCCTCATGGTGGAAGTGGGATGTAGCTTAGTATTCACTCATAGTTGGAAAACGACATAGCTCAGACGTACAGCATCCACTCATGGTGGGAGCAGGACGTAGCTCAGAGTTAAAGCATTGGCTCATGGTGCAGTGGATTATCAGATCGATCCCATGAATATTTCTTGTTCCTGTTATTTCTTCAAAATTGGTGGATGCACTAAGCTATTTCGTGTGTTAGATTGTGTAAAGCTTTTCATGTGTAAACTCTGACTGAAACTTGTATTCTTATCTAACAGAAGTAATGTTAACCAAAGGCATGTCTTGTTAAAGTTACAGTGTGTGGTTTAAATCTTCGAATATTTGGATATATAAAATAAACTAAGCAATGTTACTGCCTTACTATAACAGATGTCACATAGAAAGTATCCAGTAAAGGTACATGTAGGTAGTATATATATTTTTTGCACCTAATATACGGTGTCATTGTCATTACGTGACTTTGACATTGCCCCCACGGTGCTACAGTATGTTGAGCTGATAACGAGCCTGAATATTCTGGTGATATTCATGGCAAAACCTTTAGCAGACAACATACTTATAGAATCAAATTCAGTATATCTTCCAGTGTCAGTCACTAACCTGTAATACATAGTAATGATCAGGATTGTTTCCCCATCCAGAAATGTCTTGAAAGAATAAGAGCAATGTTTTGTTGAAAGACACTTAAAAACATTTTAGTAGCAATTATATTGTGTCAGATGAGGTTATGGACCATTCTGATAGCGAGAAAGAAAACCTGCTGCTGCATTAATAGTCACAAGGAATCTTGTATGCTCCATTCATCACAACCAGTTGTTACACTAATTGTGTAACGATAGTAGCTCACTGGGTCTGTCTTTCATGTCTCATGCCAATTGAATCTTATGGCATGTTGCATATTGTTCTTATAAATCCAAAAACATTTGTCTTGATCAAGATCACATCACATGTATATGAAAGCTGGTTGGAATCACTGAAGCTTTTTCAAATGAGAATTTGAGTTCGTAGCTGGTAATGTTGTTTTTTTTTTTTTTTTTAAATGGCATTACTATGCAATGCATAGATGATTACAGAATATTGGTTGGTAAATTTATAGAAACATATTAAAAATTCTTAAGGTTGAATATATTAGATATAGTTCAATGATGCTTTCCAGTAGAATTCCAGTAGGAATATATGTACACTAACAGCCAAAAGAAACATCACTTTTAAAATAAACTCATCAGAATTAAAGATAATGCAGTAAGTTTGAAAGTAATCAGAAAACATTTGCAAAAACACACTCTGTGCTTCCGAAAAGTCACTGTTTCCCGGATTTAGTGAATTTCGTGCAGTCATGAAAAATGTGAAAAACAGCATGATTTGAATTTGTTAAAAATGCTCGTGCATGATTGTGACATAAATATCGGTGTGGGACAGAGCAAGGAAACAGTATCAAAAAGAACATCAGAAAGATGCTGAGACTTACCCAAGCAGAACTCAACAGAGCTATCAGTATGACCAGTATGGGGTCCTCTCAACGTCATATTGCAAGAACCTTCAACTGTAGTCAAGCCACCATTAGCAACTTGTTGAGCCGTTATCAGCCAGGCACAAGAATGTCCAAGATCAGGAAGACCAAGGGTCACAACACCAGCTGAAGAGTGCTACATCTGGACAACCACCTGCGGAACTGATTTGTGGCAGCGACGGCACTGGGTCATCCCATCAGCAGTGTCATTCTTGCGTCAACAGCCTTTTGCAACATGACAATGCACGACCTTATACAGCCGGACTTGTTCGGGACTATCTCAACAACGTTAACATCAATGTGTTGAATCCCAAAGAGAATCTCTGGAATCGTCTTGATCAACAGCTGAGACAATGCGTACCTCCCTCAGCAAACCGACAGCAGCTTGAACAGGTTTTGTTGGATGTTTGGCGTATAATTCCTGTTGACGTCATTCCATGAGGAGATGTGTTTTGGCGTGTATTGATGCAAGAGGTGGTCACACAAGCTACTGAGGACATGTCTTGACCCATGATTTGACTTTAGAAGCACATTCAGAAGGGACTCGGATTGTGTAATTTTTTATTTTGACCTCACATCTCTTTGGCTCGGTCTTATGGCAAGTGCAATATCGATATAGCAATGCTTTCTTGTAAAGACATTGGAAAATCATGCCTTTCATTAAAATAATCATCATATAGATCACATCTGTCTTTGTTTTTCTTTATGGACCTACTAAACAAGGTGATAAGTTTCTTTTGCCTGTTAGTTTAGATAGTTCGAGTAGATTTTGTATTTGCACCTAATATACGGTGTCGTTGTCATTATGTGGCTCTGACACTGCCCCCACGGTGCTACAGTATGTTGAGCTGATACCGAACCTGAATATTCTGGTGATATTCATGGCAAAACCATTAGCAAACATACAGATTATTTCAGCACACATTTGTTGTTTTTATTGTTAATGATTTTTTGTACATAGATTTGTCTGTATTTTTATTAAATGAGTATATTAAATGGTGTGCCTGTTTTTTATTTACAAAATAAAATGGCATTTATTAGGATATTGTTTTCCTTTTTTTAATCATTAATAATAGGGTAGGGCTGCTAAATAGTGTTCTGATGTTCATGACCGTAGATTTTTAGATTTTGACTACCAAATAATAATAATAATAATAATATTGACATGAATGTTTAAGCAAGGCTTCATAAGGTAATATCAACTTAATAAGAGTGTAATTTGTTAAAATTCCCTTAAAAATTAAGAAGTGGGATGTAGTTAGTGGTAGAGCATCCTCTCGATTTGGAAAAGTTTTGGATCAATCTTACCTAGTGATGAATACATTTCAACCAGTACTACACAATTGGTGTATCAAAGGCTGTGGTATTTACTAGCTATTGGAGTGTTTCCTATCTGACTTTCCAAATGATCCTTAACTAATATGCTTGATGTCAAATAACAGAAACAAGTACAAAGTGCTGTGTAGACTGTTCTAAGAAGATTGTAAAATTAACAATGATGCGATTTTTACAGTGATTTATTTTGAATTGTTTTATGATGTATCTTCATTCATTAAAGTAATAAACTTCCTTTTTCAGTGGATCCACAACAGTAAAATGGATTAAAACAGTGCTCACTATTCATACATCATATTTAATTACTGTAAGTTTTGACAACTTTATATATTCAAAGCTATATATAATATTTAGTAATAGTGAAAAATATTATTACTTAATTGTAGGACATTAATATTATCACCGTTTAAAAAAACAAACAAACGTTTACATATTTCCAGATAGGTTTTTTCATATACTACTTAACATTTAGTATGAGGAAGTGAATTAACAGCAGTGCACTGCTATTGGTAAACATGAATACTTTCTGGTTAGTACTGTCGACAAAAACAAAATTTTAAACTCCCACACCTACAACATAAATTGATATTTAGAACAAAATAAATTATGCATGCTTCAATCTTATTTTATGATGATGGTAGAAAAAATACGTATATAATGAACTTTAACTGAAAATGATTATTCTTCATGAGATGCATTAACATTTTGTAAAACAAAAATTGTTGTGGTAAATTATTTCTTTATTCTTTTTTCTTAGTTTCCCGATATAATTGAGAAATTAAGTGGACTTTACCAGATGATGGATTCTAGAGTGTCTACTTTCAGTCGGTTGTCAAGGTTACAAGGAAAGCTTGACCTCATGCTTTCACAGGTAAAAAGAAAGAAAAAAATGTGTGGTAGGAGTAAACTGCTTTAGACATCGAAATATTGAATTTGTATATCAAATTTATTCAATAATAACTTTTGTCAGTTTGACTAGAATCGGAATATTTTATATGAACTATACATTTTTAATTTCATTTGCTTTGATAAGGCTTTTTTTCTCATTTCCCTGTCAGGTAGCCACTAGAATTTTTTTCTAATTAAATTGGTTTTAACACCAATAAAATGGAGAGTACATTATTAAATAAATGATCATTTGATCCACAGAACCATGTAAGTAAGAACTTTGTGTCTTTGCTTTCGGGGCACCAAAGATAACTTGGTCAGGGAAAACATTAACATATCCATATCCACTGAAGGTTCAGACATGTCCATATAGTGTCACATTTTATGTCCTGCTCTGCAATGTGTTGCACTGCCTTGTAGCATAATATGAAAATACTGATCATATGTTACAAGTCGGTATGACAAATTGCATGAGAACACTTAATCACAATACCAGTTACCAACCACTATATATTACTATTATTTGTCTGAATTTACAGTCTATCAATAAATGAAAATAAATTACAAATCTGAATAGAAAACTATTTAATTTTTCCAGATTTCTACAAATAATGCTGAGGAAGAGGATGTGTCTGGCAAAGCTGAACAGCCCTTGTTAATGTATCAGGATGGTGAGTTGCTCCCTGACATTTAATATAATTCCTTTAAAATTACAATGTCGATTTTAACATGGGTTACTAATACAACATAAAAACACTACAGTACCTGTATTACTTTTTAGCCTTTGTTATCAAGGGATGTTGTCAAATGCTAAATACAAATTTTGCCATTTTGTCAAATGAGGCGGGTCTCCCCATGAAAGAACTTGTAGTAACTTAGTGTTTGTATGTGACCTAGATACGTATAGTATCGTCGTGAGTTGGATAAATTTGTATTTAGACATGACATGTCTGGATCGTCTTTTCTAAATGTTTAAATAATAAAAATATTCTCGACATAGTAACTTTAAATGTGTACCATTTAGAACACTGACCCAGTATTTGCATTTTAAATGATTGTATCAATATTTCACATCAGTGGTCAAATCGACTTTGCATCAGTGTTGTTTATACTGAAGCACACTTAAAGGACTGATGTAAATGAATTAATATCTACTTAACTATGAAATGGAGACAATTTGGTTCAGTTTGTTGAAAGCTCCACTGAGATATTGTAGTTCTCAGAAATTAAATCAGGACAGTAAACCTGCTCTTCAACTGAACAAATTATGGTTGAAAATTTACAGGCCATAAAAATCTGTTTTACATTATTTTTGTTCTTTCCTACAGAATCGTCTGATGAAGAATTTCCAATTGAAACCATTTTGCCGAGTGAATCAGAGGTATGTTGCTAAAGTTCAAATTCTGTAACATCTAGCTTCTGGTTTTAATTTATGCATGAAAATTACCAAGGATCTGATTAAGCATTTACAGTGGTCTTATTGACAGGTATTTTTAGACTAGGACAAAACATTGATGGCCTTGTTAATCGGTAGACATAGTTATCTTTTGCTTTTGTCTCTTGTATTTGCATTTGTGTGATTACATTTTTTTAAATTATTGAATTGTTTTATGTTTTTGGTATTCTTTAGAATGCTAACAATCATCTAGCAGTGTTTATTTACTTAATTTTTAGACATGGTTTTTAAATATCTGTATGTTTATGTTCCAAACTTCTAATATTTTATATTTGTAAGTTAAGTGCAATTTTCAGCTGTTAGGAGAAAATACAGATCATTTACTGAATATCTTATGAAAATTTATGAATATTAATGTTTGAATGAAAATATTTTATTTTATACCGCCTAAATGTTTAAGTTATCCAGATTGCTGTGTGTAGAAGTGACTTCGTAACAGTATAATTTTCGTGTAATTTGACCAGGATAACTGGGAGGATGTTTCTGGTGAGGACGAGGAGGAAAAGGATGAAGCTGTAGAGAATGGGCAGGAGCTCAAGAGTGAGGAGGAAACTAGCGAGGCAGAAGACAGTGACGCTGCCATGGACTCGGACTGAGTCACCTTTTAGCAGATGATGCTGTCACCCTGAGTCAAACCAGAAATAAATTGTCGCTGACAGATTCTTTCATTGTTGACATATTTCTTATTGTGTTTCTCATAATAAAAGAAAGACAGCCATTTGCTTCTAGCTCAGGGGCCAGTGAAGTTATCCTGTAGTGATTATAAAAAAATATAATAAAATAAAATTGTTACAATTGTGCAACTCCAGCTTTGTGAATAGGCCCCATAACTGCATTATGGACATAGTATTGCTTCAGTCATCCTACGTTATGGATAGAAAGCATTCCCATTTGCTCATTGACTGGAAAGTACAACTTTTGTTAAAATTATATAATCATTAATATGTTACAGTATACCAAACCGATGTGGTCAGGATACAGATGTATAAAAATAATTACTATGCATATGAATTATAAATATGCATGCTGTTGGGCTTTATATTTATAATGTGATGAACGATTGTGTTTATATACTTAAGTCAAGTATAGTAATTCCAGCAACTGTAAGATTGGTATTAAATGTACATGTTCATGACATGTCCTTTTCAAAATTAAAACTGGCTGTGATTTTTATAGTAAGGAATAGCTGGGCAGTCCTAACCAAATTTCAGATGTTACTTTGTAGTAGTACAAAATTGTTCATTAAAAATGGTTTATGTTAATATGGGTAATCAGGCATTAATGATTTCCAAAGCTGTAGGGGAAAATAAATTATGACAGATGAAATTCTTGAGAAATATGGTGCCTTTTCTGTAGAAATAAACATTTATAAGTATTGAAATGCTGTCTACGCTGGAAAAGAATTGCAGGTGATAATAAAAATGATAATGTCTAACATTTTTGTTGTTTTGAATATGATATTATGAATGGTTGAACTGCATAGAACACGTAATTTTAAAATTGGGTATTTCTTTTAAAAACATTCATTAAGTATACATTTGCTACCAAATTTTTCCATTTAAATATAATAATGGAACATTACTGTCGATCCCATTGTCATTAACATGAACTGCTGATAAAAAAAAAAAAAAAATCTAACATGAATGGCTGTTGAAGATGAAATCCTGACCTAAGTGATACAGTCGTCTCTCTGAAATGAGCCTTGGTACATGTTTTACTTGTATACCTAATTAGTTTCAAAAATACTGTAAGCATTTCAACACCTTTGTAGTTTTTTGTGTCTTTTTTTAATTTACAAACTGTTATGGAATATCTTAATGACACCATTTTAACTGACTGACGTTATCTGCACATTAGCTGTCCTTTTCCCTAGTGAAAAGGACGAAGCTATCCATCACACCGGAAGTGGATAGATAAATAAACTGTCCAGTGTGCAAGAAAGCCAAATTTTTAAGTTACTTGGTGTCAGGTACATGATTACTGTTGAACCATTCAGCTATGTTCACTATCCTATTAACTTTTTATGCACTGGTTGGAATCCGTATTTCCCAATGGATCCACCATGTGGGATTGATCCAACAACCCATTACTCGAGTGAAATAACCACGGAGCCAAGTCTTGCTTCTGATAATTTAATCTACAAATTTGGTATGAAATAATTTATATCTTGTATTTGGTATTTTCAAACAATGTTTTGTAACTAAAACCGATTTGTATAAAAAGATATTTATTACATAAATAACAATAATAAAGCAAAGGTTGAACATAATGGTTTTATATGTAATAAGATCCATTTCTAGTCGCCTCATTACATCATGGAGATTCCACTAGGCATCATCTACAGTCTTGTCAAACAGAACCCAAAATTTACTTAGTTTCATGCAACTGTTCATAATTTGTTGTCAAGTTACCTTCATAAAACTAATGTGGCATCGATCCTTTATTATTGCTTACAAAGTCCAGACTTTAAAACCTTGTTAGTCTCTAGAACCCTTTGCTCATTACAACACTTTGGTTAAATGTTTTATTTGTTTCTGTTCATTTTGCATGCATTAATCTGGTATTCATTCTAGTATTTAATGGTCATTTCCTGTTCTCTGTTCTGTAATTTTTCAACAAACTAAGAAAAGTGCCATATTTTCATTTGGTTTTTGCTGGAAAAGTCCTGGGCAATAAGTCCTTTGCAGGGAAGCCATGATTGACCAACAAAATTGTAACCATGGCAACAAATGGTGCCAGCACAAGCCACTGAAGATCATGTAGAATCAGTTTGTTAAACCTGAAAATAGAAATGGTAGTATGTTGACTATAACGTTAAATAACACCAGCACTGAACACTAAGCTGAGAGATACAAAGATTTAAAGCCCCTTGATAAGCTTCATTGAAAAGAATCAATCTCAGGCTACCTATGCGCATTTGAACCTCTGGGATTTGGCACAACTCTGAATAAGTATTTGATAAATAAAACAAAAACAACTACCGCCCAAAATAACTCATACACTCAACAGACTGACATGATCAGATTTGAGTGATTTAAATTTTAGATACTTATGCTGGGTCTTTTTTTTTTTTTTTTCTAAAGCACTTATTAACAATTACTTGACTTACTTCAGTGCAAAACTGTCCTGTGATAACTGTCCATGTTGATTGGTTAGTTGAATGGTCACATGACCCTGTCCTGGTTTTGGCCATGTGGGAATTTTTACTGCATACTTGCCGGCATCTGTATAATGTGACTTGAACAGCAAGTTTCTGCCATAATAAATCTGTAACAGATGCATAAAAAAAATGTAATGCTATATGCATATGTTACAATCTGATCTAAAGTTACTTTTGTGAGTCGGCTAATTTGGTTTTTTTTAAATATCCTTCTAACAAAAAATCAATTAACATTAACTATTGTTTGTTCATGACTATATTTATTCAATCTTGTCTGCATTAAACATATCTACATCTCATTTTGGCATAATGTATGTCTATGCACAGCTCACTAAATGTAAACACCATATTATACATCTCAGCTATTATATACTGAATGATATTTAACCAAATCTAATGACATAATAAAGAGAGTAATCAACATGTAAAGCACACAACTCGCCTTTACTGTGTATTTCATGGTCGACTTTGAGTTCTCTCTTGGCTTGTGGACAATTTCAAAGCTAAACCAGAAAGAACTGCCAGTGACCTCGGTCAGGTGCCTTGTTGATGCCAGGATAAAGACAAATGGCTGCCAATAGAATAAAACAATTGAGCTGATTCTACCAAATGCTTTAGAGAGAGAAATATTATTTAACGATCACTCAACAAATCATTTATGGTTACATATCAACACATATGATTTACAACCATTTTAATAGAAAGGAAACTTACTGCTGCCACATGGGTACTCCTTACAATAAACGGCATGAGAACTTTTATATGCACCATCCCACAAATGGGACAACACATACCACAGTCTTTGTTACACCAGTTGTGGATCACTGATTGGAATGAGACAGCCCAATGGGTCCACCTTGTGTGATTGAACCAACAATCCATCAGAATCAATACACAAAACTAACTTATCCACTTCAATATTTCTGTTACCAATAAGTAACCATCATAGTAAACAATACCCCCTGTACATACCTTATGAATTGAAAAATAAAAATCGTTGTATGTCTTTGTGACAGCAGGACAGGCATTCTGGTGGTGAAACCTCTCTGCTGCCTCTGGTATTTCGTAGTCATGGGGAAGCTCTCTGCCCACCCCTAGGCAGATTAAAGTACCGTCCCTTGTGGCCACAAGAAGTTCCAGTCCGGGTGAGCGTCTGACTAGGTCATGTGACAGCACTTCAACCAATGAGGTTTCTTCAATGGGAATGTGTACCTTGCATGTCTGGTCACTGGAGATTATGTACAGGTTGCCATCATTGGCAGTAAACACCTGTCAGCAGAAGGAAATCATTTAACACATTTCAACAGATTTTGTTAGTACCAACACAAATTCCAGAAATTGTTAACTAATTCTCTATCATTTATTATTAACTGCTAATCAAATTAATTCTGCTAATTGAAATTTTACTTGTATCCCTTTGCATTCATTTGTATCAAAAATATCAAAGTAGAAAGACAGTAATGTTTCCATAAAATTTTAATTATTATATCGTCTTTACAGACTGACTCTTCCAACTATGTAGTATTCCACAGCATAATTAAAACAGTTTAGTTTTTAATACCTCCACATCCTAGGTTGGTTTGTTGTTTTTATTCTTATTGTTTAATACATGACTTGTGAGTGACTCTTAGTGTGAGGTTTTACTGAGTGTAGGTGGGCAAAATATTGTTTTTGGAGACGAGGTACATACAGACTAAAACGTAAATTATTAATAAATTATGATCATATGTCTGCCAATGTGTCTTGACTGATTTCTAAAAAATACCCAAGACCCTACCATGTCTGCCTCATTGTCCAATCTGCCAATCTTTGTGAGAAGAATGTTTGACACAATCTTACTACCAATGTTTAAAGGCCACTGGGGAAGGTAACTTCCATCCTTTCCACTGAGAGCAAACACCTTCCTAAAAACAAAAACACCGCCATAATTTTTTTTAATTTTTTTTTTTTTTACACCTTCCAGTATTATATTATTTAACAACATCCTCAATGCATTTTTGTTATTTGTAGGCTCTGAATGTCAGAATATGATAAAACATTGTACTGTCTCAGAACCTATGAACTGATTATACAACAGAACCAATGAACCTCGCTTCATCTGTTTCCTTTTACTAAATAAAAATTTCAACTTTGCTTTCTTGATAATTTCTACTCGGATGAATAAGAAATCACTGAAAACAAGTAATGCTGCTCTGACAAAAAACATGCTTTAATGAACTCTCTCAGAAACCCATCACAAATGGCATTTTTCTTTTGAAAATTAACTAATCCAATTTGTGATACAATGCATACAAGGGTGCCTCAATAACCTAGTGGTGAAAGTGGCCAATATTTCATCTCTCTGTCAGGTCACTAGAGATCTAATTAAAATGTTTCAGATACAGAAACAACTTTTAATAAAAATGTGTTCAGTTCGTTGGAAAAGAAACCTAAAAACTATAATAATAACAGAGTTGTAACCTTTTAAATTATAATCTACTTTATAATTAGATTTTACATACCCATCACTGGTTGCTATGACAACATCCAAGGTGCCATCGTTATTTATATCAATGATGCGACTTCCTGCTCCAACTCCACTCAGTTCCTGTTCCCACAGCAGGTTACCATGTTGATCCAAACAGGACACATTATCACTGGTATCCATGGCAATAATCTCCAATTTACCATCACCATCCAGATCCACCACACTTATCTATACAAATTACCCAAAACAATTTAAATACATGACCCTCAATATATAATTTTATTATTTTACAGTTATACATGAAACTGAAAATATGGCTACAGATAGAGTTCATAATTTTTAACTAGCCTTAGAGAAAATTATTTGGCTTAAGTGATTTGTCTTTCACTGCAGTTGTATTTTAAATGCCACACTACATCTTTTACATGTCAAACAATTGCATTAAAACTGTCCTATTATTCTGGATTATCTCTATAAACACAAGTGAATAATATGCCAGTGAGATATGCAGTGAAAGTATATGCAAGTAATTATAATAACAATCGGCAGATTATGTACCACAGGGTACTTTCTAGTAGGCATTAATGCCAAATGTTACCTAATTTACACTAAAAATACACATGGTTTTACTCACATGATAAGTATAACCATTTCAGATTTATTTGTGCATTTACAGTGAAATGAATGAAATGTTAATTTTATACACACCTGTCCTTGTAGAGAGTGGAGAGATTTTGGAAAGCCTGCTCTCATTTGTCCATTGTGTGTAATGACGTGTAAATTTCCTGTTGATGAGCCAATTAGGATCTCCAACTCTCCGCTAGCACCATCAAGGTCAACCACAGTCGGTGAGAAGAGAAGAAATGCAGGGAACTGAGATGACAGCTTCAAAATAAAAAGATAAAATAATCAACTATAAATGCAGGGAAATTCATGTTAATTAAAATAAGGCAGATTTATTATTACTGTATCTTAATTTTAAAAACAAAGTACAAATTTTATTATTACTGTTTTAACAAATGGTTTTATTTTTTGGTTTTCCATCTAAATATCAAGATAATAACTTGCTTTTTAATACAAAACAAAAGTTAATAATTTATAAAGTTAGGTTTTCAATAAACATTAAATTAATCTCATTTTATAACAATTTTACTGCAGACATGATTTTCAAAATTTACAACACTATTTTCAAGAAATGTTTTCACTTAAATCTGTGTGTATCCCTGTCTTGTGGTTCTGATTCTCACCTCAGACAACTCCAGATACACCTGGAATATCACCTGCATGTCTGTCAGGTTCAGCACCGTTACCCCGGCAACCAGGTAACTCATTGTGGGATCTGTCATGTTTTGCAGGTGTTTCAATTTCTCAGGAGACCTGTTTTTAAAGATTTTATTATTTGTTAATCTACATATAGATTTGAAAACTGATCAGGTCTTCTAGAATACAGTGGCCTGAGGTCAACGGCCAATGAATTTTAGTCTTGAGCCAGTATATAATTACAGAATTACAGTTAATTGTAGGCGTGGCCAGTAAATTTTCATATCTATTGCCTTTATGGCAATTAATATTTAGAAATATTCCAGAAGCCCTAACTAATCTTTAAAAGGAATAGGATATCACAACTGCTCCATTTTTTTAAAAAATTTTTAATTCAGTGCTACTATCTAACCCTAACTCATTGATGTTTTTTCTTCTTATTTCTCCACATTGGGGTCACTAAATAATCATCAATTTAATAATCATGTCCTAAAAATAATTTACAATACAATAAAAACTGTTTACCATTGCAGTGTGGACTACTCTGACTTAAAACTGAGCAATGGATATGTTAAACCTGATGTCATGGACCAGTGGTAAGACACAGATTTAGGATTATGTTCTAGACATAAGTATACACTCTTCTGTGATACACGCACCTGTAATCCTCGTCGTCAAAGAAATACGAGACAGGAATGATGAGCTCTTCCACTCTGTCATCGTTGTTGAGATCAGCAATCACTGGTGTCGCCAAAATGTGGGGATCCACAGCAACATGGTTCTACAGAGAGAGAGCAAGAGTGGTCAGTTAGTTTTACTCATAGCAGTGAATGTATTTGAGAAAATATATGACTTTTATAGTATGGTATTTAAATTTTCTGTTCTGCCAAATATTTATTTCAGTTGTTCTTTATTTAACTTCTAAAACTTGATACTGGAGGTCAGATATCACAGTAAACTATTTAAGGCATGTTTTTGAATTTGACTAGTATTTAAGAATATGTAATTTTCTTTTAGTATATTCTAGATAATTTGTGTGCATACAATTATAAATTGCACAATAAAATTTAATTCTAAAACACAGTTCCCAGCTTTAATCCCTGTACCTCTGTTGCTTTGAGTGGATTGGTTATATACTGGTGTATAGTGTCTGTAGATGCATACATCGTCTTCTTATACCAGTCTTTCTGAACATAGACAGGATCAACCTGGAAAGCAAGAACAATTTGCTGTTAAAATCATGGTGTGGTTGGTCATTGGATCATTCTTACCTGGTCAACCCATTGAGCTATTTCTTGATTCAACCAGTGTAACAAAGGCTATGGTTACTGGTATGTGTTCTCCTGTCTATGAAATGGTGCACATAAAAGATCCCTTGCTGCTAAATGAATAGATTAGCTTTCACTATCAAAATGGTCCATAACTGTATGTCTGATGCCACATATTTATAAATGGTTTGAGTACTTTATAAAATAAAACATTTCTCACCCCACCCCATCCCAATAAATATCTACTAAGAATATATAAACCATGAAGCATCGGACTAAGTGTTTATATGCTCTATCAACTGATTTAAAAGGGAAATTCCCACTAGCTACTTGATGTATTTGTTTTTGTGTTCATATTTACATTTTGTTAAGCCTGCACTGGAGACTCACTTTAGTTGACTGGACTGACCATCTAGAACAATTAATTAGTAGCTTTTTTTTTTTTTTTTTTAGTGAGATAGAAGAGCGTATATTAGCCGTATCCACTGAGCATTGAAAAATTAACATGTCTGTTTTCCAAATATGCATGTACCTGGTATGTGAGGTGTATAAGCTGGTTTCCATCAGGACGGTAAAATTTGATCTCTCCCGTGGACAAGGAAAACATCAGTTCAAGCACACCATCTCCATTAATGTCATACTGAAACATAACAGTAAAAATAATAACAGCTTTACATTTACAACACACATGCACTTGTATTAATATTACAATACATTGATCACATAACTGTAAAATGTAATTAAGATGTTTATATTTAAGTCCATGGAATAATTGGTACAGAATGGAATGGTTAGTAATAGCTGGAAATCATTTTGTGATTTGATTAGCACCTTTGAAATTTCGATTAGCTGGACAATAAATATCTTCAAATTCCAAGATACTTTGTGCTCTACGTGTTTTTAGCCTGTATTATAAACAATAAGATTTACACTAGTGATTTTGCTACAACCGAGGAAATGTTTATAGAGTATTTGGTTCACATTAACAGTGATTCATAGTGAGAAATTAATCTGCACATGAGCTAGAATGACTAGCAAACTGAGATGCAAACCCCAACAAATTGTCTGCTGAAGTCAGTTTTCTAAACAGAATAATTTATAAGTCCTGTGGTTAAACACATTGTATTAATTCAAAAGATGTTTTGAAAATATACACACACACACACATACACATGCCATGTACTAAATAGGCAACATGGATATCACAGTCTTTAGGGCATAACCAGCCTTGATCGCATAGTGGTCTAAGCCGTCAGTCTGAAAAATAAGGCTGGTAGGTGCTGCGTTCGTATCTCACTACCAGCTCCCACTCAGAGCCAGTTTCTATGGACTCAGTGGGTAGGTGTAAGGCCATTACACCTTCCTCTCTTCCACTAACCTCTAAAATGGGTTGCTACTAAATACTAATCACCTCACATGGGCAGAAAACTCAGGCTCCTGAGATGTGTGGCCAGAACAGGCGTGTCTGAAATTGTTTAGTATATGGACACGTAAAAAGGGGTCCCCCCCCCCCCCATTAAGGCATAATTTAATATGGAAAGGAGAAAAACTAAAATTAATTAAAATTAATTATGTTTATCTATTTCATTTGAGTATTCTTGAATGTAATCTAGTCAAATATTTAAAACCTAATATAGCCTTATACTATATATGATTATACCTGCAACGGATTTGCAAGGACAGAGCTGTCTAGATTTACAGCTGGCCATCTTGAATTTGGAACTGGCTTTCCATTTTCTCCTTGCAGCACTGTCAGTACCTCACCAAAAGGGGAGGCAACTATGTCCAACCCTCCATCTCCGTCCACATCAACTATGAGTGGAGCAGCTGCAAATGGGGAGTGACCCACCTCTGCATGCCATATAGGTCGAATGCTGTATCCACATCTGGTCCAATATAAACACATACAGGTAGAGGATTATAATTATAAATCCAAACAGACACCATTTTACACCAAATGAACGAATGAATGAATGAATGAATGAATGTTTAATGACACCCCAGCACGAAATATAAATTGGCTAATGGATGTCAGAACAAGGTACAAAAATGGCAACATGTTTACACCAAATGATGCTAAATTTCCAATGATAAGTATAATTCAGTTACAGTGTAAGATAAAAGTGAGAAAGTAAGTGACTGAGAGAAAAAAGATTTAAATTATTATATTTTTTCTAAATTTTATTTAGACTACATTTGGTTATTTCTCATTCTAACAAGTCTTTCATAACTGGTATAATATATACTAAATATATCGAATGGTGCATGGAAAATATCTTGTTATCAAACTGAAACAGGAAAAAAAAATTGTTGATACACCACTTCACGGGCACTTGCCAGTTTCGTCCTCCATCTTGAAATATCTAAAAATATCACAAAGTACCCAGATTTTCGATTAAGATCATAAAAAGGGGCATCTCTTACGACGTGTTAAATGGTCATTATAAAACCCTCTCGGTTGGGCGTCCTAATTCTTCAAATAGCTTGAATTTTTCAGTTGCGAATTTAAATGATGTATCATTAGAGACCTTTCGATTATGGAGTTCAACTGCACTGAAATCATATTTAGCTTTGAGGAAAATATTCATGTTAGTTTTATCTGCTTTGCATGAGTTTGTCGAAAAAGAGGGGCGATAACTCGAACGTGAAAATGACCTCGATGCCCTTATCGAACTGACAAGTGGTGTATTAAGTTATGGCAACACATTTTATTTATGATTAAGGCCTATACAATTAAGGATTATTGAGACAGAAAGGACACTTGCTGGCGCCAGGATATAGTCATATTTATAGTCATATTTACAGGATAGTGCACACCACGACCTTACATTTTTTAAAGATTTAAACTTAAGGTTTTAATTTCACAATGTCATTTAAATATACAAATAAAACCTTTGCTTTTCTGCTTCCTCTGAAGCAAATTTTGATGATATACGGTGTTCATCTGCTTCACAAAATACGACATAAAATAAGAAAAGAAAAATATTTGGAGTAAATTTCATATTTATTTCCACAGGGCGCAGACATATTGGATGTCAAAGGGAAGTAATCTTAAAGGAAAGATAACCCTTTGTCTGACTTGGCTAATGGACTTCGCAGTTTGTGCAGATCTTGATAATAATTTATGTAATAACATAGCGCAACATTTAACAGAATCCATGTCATGGCATAATTAATATCAGTTTGGAGACAGCTAACCAAACACTAACGTTGTGTTGTAAGTTTAAAAGTTGCTAATTATTATTACGGCGAGGTCGCGAATGCAGAAATAGGGCTTTTGTTTTGGCAGGGATTGAAAATTAAAATTATTTTTACTATTAATTTTAAGGTGTAATTAGGTTTTAATTATTAAGTTTTCATCTAAAATCTGAGGTTGGTCTATGTTTGATCTAACCCTAACCCTATCCGTAACCCTGTCCCTAACCCGATCCCTTACCCTAACCTTAATTTCAACTGACAGTACCCGTAATGACACAATGTAGGTTGATATTTTACTTTGGTTGTGAACAATAATATCAACCGTCAAATCTTTCAGCCTGGTGGTGAAAGACACACAGCTAATCTGAGTTCAGTTCCTGTTGAGTAGCCACTAAGAATGTTTTTTAATTAAAATATTTCTTATGCTGATATAACCGATAAATTTAAATGAGTCATTAAATAAATTATTATTATTATTATTATTATTATTATTATTATTATTATTATTATTATTATTATTATTATTATTATT
>JAUTBW010074416.1:0-10568 GCA_032361425.1 Peltospira smaragdina
GTGACTGACAGGAATGAGACAGGATCATCACACACCAAGTTGTCATTGTGACTGACAGGAATGAGACAGGATCATCAGCTCACACACCGAGTTGTCCTTTTGACCGACATGAATGACTCAGTGTAGCTTGCATTGGAATCAGTGTCATCAGAATGGCAGACATCACACAGAGCAGTCCTGCTGTAATCATCACCGAGTCATAGTCACCCATCGTCTGCCGCAAAAATCCTGCAAAATGGCAAAGAAAGAAATGTGAAATGAAGTGATTTATGCAACAATTTAAGATTTAATCTTAGCAATAACATTGGGTATTCGCTCCACATTATTTTATATCAAAAATAATTTAACACAGGCAGGATACATGTACAAAACTTACTACTGTCATTTCAAAGGTTATCAGTAGGGATCATTTGTACAGAGCTTCTAGGACATCAGGATTTTTTAAACAAACATTCTGGCACTAGTTTCAGGACGCAAAGCATTTTAGAAGTTTAAGTGGTCCAGGGGCATGGTTAAGTATCAATCTGGAAGGCATTAAACCCAAAGATGTGTATGCTATGTTCTGCAATAAAAAAAAATTAAATAACAAATCTCTGAGATTCTCAGGAGGGTACGGCTCTGGAACATGGTGGACCATTGTCCATGGCCAGTGGTTTTCAGACCCTAATTACAAAATTATAACAGATTTTAAGCATGTTCAGTAAATTTTTATATCTATTGACTGACTTTAAACTCTAGCTCAGAGGTTTTCAAGCTTCTTCTAACTGTAACCCTTGGAGCAAATGTTTACATGATGCATAACCATTCCCAAATATCACAGCAGCTTCAATGTTCAGTATGGTTAGTTAATTTTTGAGTGAAATGTGAATGTCATTGCTTTAATTGGACCAAATATAATAAACCTTTCAGGGCAAGATGAGGATGATTATCATTCTTTAAGTGACCTTTTGTGCACACGTGGCATTTTGCATTTTGCATCCACCTTACTGAATTTTGCTTGTATAACCCATGGTGACTACTCACATAATTATGATGATACCCCTGGGGGTGTGTGGATCACAGTTTGAAAACCTCTGGTCTAGCTCAATCCTGCCCATCATTCTATTAGTTATACTGTAATCATTAACCAACCTGCAAGCACTGGCCCCGTGAAAGATCCGATTCCATTTGCCAACATGACAAACCCAAGACCGTCTCCAATGCGCTCCGGACCCAGCAGATCCGAGGTGATGATCACCAGCAAACCGAGCACAATGCCAAAGAACACTCCGAACAGCAGCATGAAGGCGGTGTACACAATAAGGCTGGGTGTCAGGAATGGTAAAATCACTGGAGGCATGCCCATCAACAGGCAGCCCACGGTGTAGAACACCAGTCGATTCACACAGATACAGTTACCAACAACTCCTCCCAGGATACAACCCAAAAATGTTCCAAACCCAGCCACCGTCACCATAAAAGCAGCGTCTATTTTGCTGATGTCTCGTGTTAGAAAAAACTCAGGTGCAAAAGAAAATGCCATCAAGGCTGTAATATTCCACAAAAAGTTGTTAACAAAGAACACATCAAATTTGAAGTCACTGAAAATCTGTAAAAGTTTCAGAGGTGTGTCTTTGGGTATATTTGAAATTATTCTTTGTTTTATTATCCCTTTTGACAAATGTGAATTAGATTGTACTAAACTACTGTGTTTAGTTTCAGGTTCAGAATGATTCAAATGTTTTGAATCTGCTAAATGCTCTTGTGTCTTGTTTTCTATAGTTCCCAATTCATCTTGTTCATGAACAGTAAGACTTTCTGTTAACTCAAATGATCTAATGTTATAATTTTCCAAATTGTGTACTGATGTTTCTTTTATGCTTTCATTTTTATCAAGTAATGTTACTTTGACTTTTTTTATACAAGTTTCTTGTACTGGATGTTCTGTATCTGGTATAGTTTTTGATTCTTCAAATGGTCGCACGTCATCTCTTTCTAAACAATTTTGTTTTAGAACTACCTCTTCCCTTCCATATTCTCCAGGTGAAAGTTTGCTGCACACCTCTCTACAACTTTGGTCCATCTGTAATTCTGTCGTCGCTAACATGAGTTCCAATTCTTCTGACTGTGCCCGATGAACATTTTTCAGTTCCACTACTTCTAGTGAATCATGTTTTTGTGATATAATTTCCAAAGTGGTTTCTATTGCAGCTTCTATCTCTTTTGTTGGAGTCATTATTTTGGATGGTAATGGAGACAAAAGTGCAGCAAACACAAACATGTTGAGACACAATCCTGCCATTATGAGCAGAGATCCTTTCCAGCTGTACTGTTCTATGAGATAGGCAATGAACATGGGCATCACAGTGTTTCCGAGGCCAGACCCTGCGGTTGCCACACCAGTTGCCAGGCTGCGGTGTTTGTTGAAATACAAGCCACTCATGACGTGAGATGGAACATACACAAAACAGAAACCAAGACCTGCACAAAAGAGAGATGAAAAGAGATTTAGTCTGGATAAATAGTGAAGGTTTGTTTGCAATAAATAAAGACAAATAGTAATCCTTATACAAGATCACACATTCAAATTTGTAAGAGCTATTTATTTAACCGTTTTTATTAACAGGTATAAGTGGTATCTTCCACCATATCTGTTCACAGTTAACGGGGTTGGTTTTTTACTAAAACATATGTCACTGTTCCAGATTTTACCAATAGAAGGTAATACATGATACTAGAATAACAGAATTTGGTCCATAGATGTTGAAATACAGATATATATAAATACATTATAATAATACATGTATCTTAAATAAACAACAAACAGCAAACAACTCTGAAGCGAGACAGACCTGCTAGGACACCATAGAACACGTAATAATATTCTAGTGTTGGCAGGAACGGAAGTAGAAGCATCCCAAATGTGGACAAAGCTGCTCCAATCATCACAATGGTTCGATGTTCCAGTTTCCACATAAGATAACTTGTAATAGGTCCTGAAATCAACCGATGAACAGTTTATAGAGTTTCATGTAAATACATTATATATATTGGTATGTGTTGTTACAAGCCCCTATTTCTCACTCTAGCCGGTGCTCCATGACTGGTGTATCAAAGGCCATTGTATGTGCTATCCTGTCTATGAAATAATGTATATATAAGACCCCTTGCTTCTGATTGGAAAAAGTAGCCTTTGTGGCAACAGCGTGTTTCCTTCCTTACTATCAAAATGGTTTGTTACCATATGTCCAACACCATATGACTGTACGAGAGAGATAGACATGACTAAGGTCACCCATAAAGCATGCAACAATGTTCAAAACCATCCAAAACACGTTAGTGACAGATTTCCTTATGTGCTTCCAATATGCAAATAATCCATATATCTCAATATGAAGACAATTACTGAAACTGTTTATTGTTAAAACACAAACAGAAAACATTAAACACATAATGCCACACCGTGCTGACCTACTTAATGGCCAAACAAAGTATTAATTGAAAATATATACATTTGATTTGTCTTTAAATTTATCTTTAATAACCGTTTACATAATTGCCAAAATGTGGCATATTAACGATATATTTAGAAGTTTTCTGAATTATTTTGATGCAAAACATATTGGAAAACGGCTGTTTGTATTCCTGAGGTTTGACGTATTATTTTCAGTTGTGACAGGCATCCCCCATCTAAATATACAGTCACCATTTATGTCGATTAATTCTGAATAAATATAAATGGTTCCAATGTAATATTTTCTCCTTTTACCTCGAAAGAGTTCCAACATTCAAAAATTAAAACAACACCGAGGGGCAGTAGGGAATTCCCTTTACTGTTGCTTTATTCAAATGTTTTTGGAGATACAAAAATGAGGTTTGTAAGCTAAAATAATTATACTTTTCATTTATAATAAGTATTTAGTGAAAGACCTCTAATTCTGTGGCATTGTGCCTTTAAAGACTGAACATACCAGCCCCGAGAAAGAATCCAATGTTGATGGCCCCAATGAGAGACACAGCCACAGTGCTTCTGTGATTCCAGTACTCCAGAAACTCAACATTGTACACACCGACTGACATACTAATTCCAAATGAGATGAACTGGATCATGAAGGCTGACACAATCACAAACAGGCCTCGGTACCCATTGTTAACATCTCGTAACATCCTTCAACACTTAAACATTCCTTATTGCTAAAATAGACAAAAAGATATGAAGAATATTTAATTAAGTATGATTAATTTTGTATTAAATATTTAGACCTACACAATATTCTATATAAAACTGTGTGAAAAATTGCTTAAATACTATGAAATAAAAACATGCACAACCCCAATTTTCAGTCTCGTTATTATAGCTGTTATTATGTTCTTTCTTTAACAAGTATCAATTTTTGACACATCCCGACTTAATTACACAATGTGTTGACTTAATTAATGGCCAAACAAAGTATACTATTAACTGAAATATACATTTGATTTGTCCTTAAATTTACCTTTTATAACCATTTACATACCATAATCGCCAAATGTGACATATTAATGATATATTTGGATTTTTAATAAATTATTTCGACGTGAAAAAAATCAGAAAAACAACAACGGTCATTTGGATTCCTGAGGTGTGATATATTATTTTTAAGTTGTGATGTGCATCCCCCATCTAAGTATACAATCACCATTTATGTTGATCAATTCCGAATAAATATGAATGGATTTGATGTAATATTTTCTCCTTTCACCTCGAAAAAGTTCCAACATTCAAATATGAAAACAACCCCGAGTGTTGGTAAGGAATTCCCTTCACTGTACTTTATATATTCAAATGTTTTCGGAGATACAAAAATGAGATTTGTTATCTAAAATAATTATACTTTTCATTTATAATAAGTATTTAGTGAAATAAAGACCTCTAATTCCGTGGCATTATGCCTTTCAAAGCAGTTTATCATTTTATATTTTAATTTTAATTTTAATTTTAATTATTATTATTACTATTATTACTATATATTTATTTATTAATTAAAAAAAAATATATATATAAAAATTATTGTTTAATTATTATTACTTTTTTTTTTTTTTTTAATATAAATTGTGTGTGCGCGCGTTTAAATCTGAACAGAGCTGGGCAATTGTTAGAAGTTGTGAATCGGATCAGTTGGTGATATAGTAGCATTTTTTCATATTTAATTGGCGTTACAAATGTTGGTAATATGCGAGTGAGTTTATTTAATTATGTTTTGTTTGGTGTGTCTCAAGCTGTTTGTGGCTGATGAAAAACTGGGTCTCATCATACACTGGGAGCGGGACATAGCTCAGTGATAAGCACGTTCTCTCATGATTGATTCCACATGGTGGACACGTTGGGCAATATCTTGTTCCTGCCAGTGCCCCACAACTGGTATATCAAAGGTGGTGGTATGTGCTATCTTATCTATTGGATAGTGCATATAAAAGACCCCTTGCTGATATTCAGAAAGAGTAGCCCATGTAGTGGCGCCTGCAGGTTTCATCTCTAACTATCTATATGGTACTTAAAAATGGCTGATGCCGTACACCAGTGAGCTGAGTGTGTCGTTAAATAAAGACTTCCTTCCTTCCTTATTTTATACTGCTTCGTTGCAAAGCTTAAATAGTTAGTTTTTTCTAGGTATATGGCACTATATAATTCTTTCAATATTGAGGTGGTGAGCACATATCCTTAGTTTGGTAAGGTGTCTATTTTGGAGGGTTTTCAGATATATCGGTGGTGTTATATACTTCTGTTTAGTTTTTGTTTAAAGTATTCCCTGTAATTATGCTGCAGTTTGTCATTTATTAATGTATTATTAAGTACTAATTACTGTGTATAACTTCCCTATTGGTTTTAAAATTAAAAATAATAGTTTGGCTGCACCTGCTGTACTGGTATATTAAATAGATTCACCTACCACTGAAAACATCTAATATACCAAAAGCCTTATTTAAAAATGGCTATAAGCAGAAAATCAACACCCCTATATTTCCACTGTACAGTAAGCATCTGAAAATAAAGACATTATTTTCCACAGTTTGCAAGTAAATTAAATTAAAGTAAGTGCAGTTATGTTTGTATTTGAATTTTGATACTGAAATTAAAAAAAATTCCACAGACAGCTATTTTTTTTTAATGACTGAAGTTCCCTGATAAATCAGGCCCCTGTTGATTTAGACACCGACCTTTCCTCGCCCCGTTCTAACAAGTGTTCCCATGTAGGCAACATTGCGTCTCTGTGAGATACGGTTCTTTTCATCCACATGCTGCACGCTCGCCGTCTTGCTGATCGACTGAGTCTCCCCGGTGAAACTCGACTCGTCAATCGACAAGTCAATGGCCTGAAATAATTAAATTACCACTGCATTTATAACAGATTGACCAGTGCATTCAGGACAAATTGACCATTGCATTCATAACAAAATAGGTGAAACATTCAGGACAAACTGAGCAAAGGATTGAGGACAAACTGTATGAAGCATTCAGTACAAACTGAGTAAAGTATTCAGGACAAACTGTGTGAAGCATTCAGTACAAACTGAGTAAAGTTTTTAGGACAAACTGTGTGAAGCATTCAGTACAAACTGAGTAAAGTTTTTAGGACAAACTCAGCATTTCATTCGAGACAAACTCAGCGTAGCATTCAGGACAAATTGAGAACAGCATACGATATTTGAGTGCAGCAAACACTCGTCGGTTAATAATGATAATGGTAATAGAGATTATGTTTGCATATCGTCAGTATCATGTATTTGGAATAAAAACTGTATTATATGAGCTTCTTACGAGCATAATACATTATTTTTATTCCAAATGCATGATAATGACAATATGGAAACACAAAAGGGTAGTAATCTCTTTATTGTACAATTTCAAGCTTAATACAGCATGTTTTGAAAACTGCTTTTTGAAACAATAGTAATATCAACCATTACTTATGCAAAGAGGGGCATGGTTAATAACATGGCTAAGTAATTAATCTGCAACCAACATTTGAACTTTCTGCCAAATTACAACAACGGACGTAATTCTCAAATGAAAAAAATATACACCTGTACCTTTTAGCTCAAGAAAAACATTTTAATACTTGAACATGAAATTTAATGAATATTTACAGGGGTTTACTGGACACGCAAAACTTGCGTATTTGACGCAGTAATAATTGCTTGGACCCACGAAAATAAATCTCAGGGTGGGATTTCAGTATTTTTCTAAATTAATTTTAAAACTTTAAAATGTCAGCAGTTTCAATCAGGTTTTTTGTTGTTGATGTTTTAACAGTATTTTGTTCTCATTTTCATATGAAACACTTTTGATGACGTTGTCGATCACCTGATGAAACACTCACTTGATGATGTCTACTAGACCCTTGCAATACTGGGCTAGGTGGGGGTTTATTTCTTCTTAATTCTCTTTTCAGTCAGTCTTGCCTCATAATGCATTACCGTTATCTTTACCAAATATTCCTTGGAACAGTTACCTAGATCAATCACCCCTATTTTTACCCTTTAACTCCTACAATTAACAATGACAGATTCATTCACTAGAAAGGACGCCATTTTTATTTGTTGATATTTCTTGGGTGTCAATCAAATTATTCACATGAAAGTTATCAGTATCTAATACCAAATTTATCAATGACTTTGTTTTTATCGAATCGCTTACTTATTATATTATAATTTGTTTTATTTGTGCAGTGTGTTGTTACCTCAGTAAGTCGAATGTCTGCTGGCACGCGGTCTCCAATACTGAGAATAACAATGTCTCCCGGAACCAGCTCCTTCGCAAGAAACGTCTCCAGTTTTCCGTTACGCACACTGCAAACAGCAACAGTACACTAGTATCATAATAGCTGTTATTACAGTGTTGAAAATATCCCATGCATGGACACCAGGGGCTACCAGATTTCAGTTCTGGGCAACCAGTTTTGCCCATGCTGAACACCTGGTGGGTTACCAGATTTATTATTATTTTATTATTATTATTATTCTTATTTTTAAAAAAACAATTCATGAAACTATTTAACCAACTGGGGAATCAATTATTTTATCTTAAAATACCACTCTTATAAAGGTATTTGGCTCAAATAAAGACCGGTAGCTATATAAATGAAAACTGATCATTAATGGATATACAACACTGCTAAAATATAAAATGTACAGTTTTTTAAACAAATGTTTACATTAACATCTACAAAGTCTCTTACCTGTGAAGTAAGCATGTTACTGAATCAGGAAAATTGGCGGAATAGTGGTTAAATTGGAACAAACCATTTTCCACTGCTAATAATGTTATACCTTGTATGACAATATGGTAATGTTGTTGTTTTTTGTTTTGTTTTTTTATTTTTTATTATTATTATTAATTTACATATATAACTTTTTATAATTATCAAGTTATTATATAAATATGTTGTCTTGGCTATATGAAGTAATAAAGTGTGTGTTTGTAACAGAGAGAAGGGCACATGTTGGTGAGTGGGAGGAGAAAGAGAAAAGGCCTGCAATTAATATGACTTAGATTTAACACATGAATACATATTCAACTGTATAGAACATCATTTGATTTTTTGCAATATCTTTATGTAATTAGTACCAGTAATTGAAATGTATAGATATGAATAAAGGCACTTACATTAAATTAAAAGTGAACTCAATATACAGTTCATATTTGACTCTCATATTTTTTATCCTGGTTTTGCATGGTATTAGAAAAATCTGTCTGACCCAAGGGATTCTGTTAGTTTTTACATATTTTGAGGCTACCAGAATATAATGCTGGGCTACCACAATTTAGGTACCTGACAGCCTGGTGGGCTATCACTAAATCGAAACCTTTTTCCAACTCTGTGTTATTATATAATTATTAGTGATTGTTGTTTTTCTTCTTATTATTTATATTATTGTCATTTTTGTTACTGTTATTATTCATAATTGTCAGTGTTGTTGTTCTTATATTATCATTACTATTGTTTATTATTACTACTTGAGGTAATAGTCTACCAAATAGTGTATGACCAGATTAAAGGTTATGGTGTACCCAAGTAAATTTCATGAACTGACAGAGATTCTCGATTAACAAATGTGATTAGACTTGTGTCCTAAAGTAATGTTTTATATAGCCATGAAAATGGTGTAATTTAATCTGAACTAGTGTTTGTGTACTAGGCAGTGTTAATTTTCAAAGACAGCTGGGAGGTCATAAAAATAAGCATGTAATTTTTGTGTGCCGAATTTTCAAAACCAACAGCCCAACCCCTTAATTTCTTTCAATTATTTCAAGGGTGAGGTGTTGTAGTACTTATATCTGTGGCCGTTATAGTCCCATATACTGCTATGGTCATCAACGTAATTATATTTGGTAGTGTACAACCTATACATGTCAAGTACAGATGTTAGGTTATCAGATATTCAGATGTTGCTTATTGTAGCTATCAGATGTTAAATACTGGGTAGTGTTAGTACATTAGGCTATCAGATGTTATATACTGCTAGTAGATTAGCGTACCAGGGCCCTCATTCACAAAAGCCACGCAAGCGTCTGCGTGCTCGCAAAAGGCGCACTAACTGCATGCAAAACATGCGGGTCATTTCACAAAACAATGCTTTTTAGCGAGCACTATTAGTCACACTATCTCAGGTTCTTTTGTGTCAACTACAGAGGGTCCCACAAATACCACACAATCTAAGAAATCCCCTTTTTACTAGCAATAAACGAAAATATACATCAGAGTTGAAGAAAGTTTACTGACAGGTTCATAGCAAGAGATGATCAAGCCCTGCCTGCCATCCTCAAATTACAATATATCTTTTTCTACAATTCAGTCACAATAGTGGTTTTCTGTCAATTAACACACCATCTAAACTTGCCAGAAACAACTCAATTTAACTAGCAGGGCTGCACAAGCAGATTATTATATCTGAAAACCCTGAACGTTTCTTAAAACGTTTTATGGGTTAGAGCATGTCCCAACAGGCTAACTTGCGCAGTCAGCACTCATCCGGTGAACCATCCTCTCCCCTTCTCCACCGTCTTATCCAAGAAAAGGTATATCTACTGGACAGATAATGTCAACAGAGGTTGGAATTTTATTTATTAATTTTTTTATGAAAACAAACAAAAATCAGAACTGATTATCAGTCTGATATATCCAATGCCTAATAATTATTATTCATGAAAAAAATGAATTAATGTATCCTAGGTTTTGGGTTGTATTAATTCCTATGAAGCTTTATATAAAGCTTACTGTACTATCAAAATGTTCTGAACGAGGAAATCTCGAGTGGTTTGCTCTTTGTTCTGTGAATACCACGTTTTGCTAACCTCGCGTGTAAGAAAATACCACGCAAACGACATGATAAGTACACGCAACAAAAAAGTGTTATGAATAAGGCCCCAGATACACAATAGAGCCAGTACATAAAGCTACCAGATGTTCCATATTGTTAGCATAATAAGCTACTCCATGATCTGTATTGTTAGTACAATAAGCTACCACGTGATCTGTATTGTTAGTACAATAAGCTACCACGTGATCTGTATTGTTAGTACAATAAGCTACCACGTGATCTGTATT
>JAUTBW010074526.1:0-10565 GCA_032361425.1 Peltospira smaragdina
GAGAGAGAGAGAGAGAGAGAGAGAGAGAGAGAGAGAGAGAGAGAGAGAGAGAGCTACAGAAAGAGAGACCAGTAATGTTGCGGGGGGATGTTTGTGTCATAGGGTGAAGGACCATTTTCATAGTAAGAAAAGAAATCCACAGCCACCACATAGGCCACTCTTTCTAATTAGCAGCGTGCAATATCCCACAGACAGCCTTACACCAGATGAAGAGAAATGTCACAGCACCATATATAAATTGTGTTCAGTGGATCATTAAATAAAATAAAAATTCCCTTGTTAACTGTTATTCTGCTATTATTAAAGGATAAACATGATAATTACAAACATCCTTACCTAGGCCCACAGCAAAGTACTGAGTGGACAGTGGGAGAACTCGACACTGACGCAACACTGTGGAGACATTTTTAAGTTCCAGGATGGTCTGTAAAAAAACAAAACACAACTTGCACATAATGGAATAAATTTTTATATCAATTCTCAGATGCAAGGATAATTATGTTTTTGAAAATGTGGTTGGTAAAATTATGATAGGTCTACTGATTAAAGTTGCAAAGGCTTAAAAACTATCTCACAAGATAAAAAATCATTACAAAGTTCTCTTTTCCTTAACCTTTTAGGTTTTTTTGGTTATAGTTTAGAATGCTAGCAGTGTTGTTTCTTCTCTGGTTCAGTTAGTATTTGTTAATTCACAACTGCATAATGATTTCTGAAATATGTGAAGCATACCGTGCCATGATACTGAGTAAAATGTTCCACGAAAGGGTTACTTGAAGTTACTATGTTGAGAATACTTTTATTATTTAAACATCCAGTCATGCTATGTATAACTGGTACATTCTCATTATGCTACTTACTCATTATGCTACTATCACTATCTAGGTTACATACAAATGCTCTATGTTAGTACATGTTCTTTCAAGGGAAGACCTGCCTTGCTTAAATGAAAAGGCGAAATTTGAATTTAGCGTTTGACGATATACCTTGATAGCGAAGGCTAACAAATGTAATTCAGGTACTGTAGTGCTTGTATGTTGTATCAGTAACCAGTGTTAAAACATGGTAAATCGACTATGTAATTCAGGTACTGTAGTGCTTGTATGTTGTATCAGTAACCAGTGTTAAAACATAGTAAATCGACAACGTAATTCAGGTACTGTAGTGCTTGTATGTTTTATCAGTAACCAGTATCAAAACATGGTAAATCGACAACGTAATTCTGGTACTGTAGTGCTTGTATGTTGTATCAGTAACCAGTGTTAAAACATGGTAAACTGACAACGTAATTCAGGTACTGTAGTGCTTGTATGTTGTATCAGTAACCAGTGTTAAAACATGGTAAATTAACAATGTAATTCAGGTACTGTAGTGCTTGTATGTTGTGTCAGTAACCAGTGTTAAAACATGGTAAATCGACAATGCAATTCAGGTACTGTACAATGCAATAGATGATTAAAGAAACCTCTGAAAAGTCTCTGCCAATACCATAACAGGGTTCGACATTAAGGAATGACTGAACGACACTGTCTAGTAAACAGCGAGTTCGGTCTAGTGGTAACTGTTTCTTACTAGCCTTATTGTTAGTTTTGATAATATAAAATGGTGAATTAATTTGCCATTCAGTAATCCTACAAATAATATTCCCCATACTCATCCACCAATTGACTGATGAAGTATTAAACTAAAGACACGGAAATCCCTGTTTTTATAACTAGACGTAAAGCAGTGGGTAGTGCTAAACATTTAAAATCAATAGAAACATATTTCAGAAGATGGTGTTCGTCACAGTTCGGTCGATTCCGTGCTCTCATATTGGTGGAATCTTCTGAGCTGTGCCGAATATAGTGTGCGTTTGCTAAATTTAATAAGCATAGTTACTGTAAACAAAAACAGGATTATTGTCATATAGACCATATCATACTTTGGTATATATTTTTGTTAATAAAATGTAAAACATACAGTGCGGTAGGGCTTCTAGAATCCGGTAGCCTGGCGCTCGTGACTGTCAAATTTCAAGGTCGGGTTTGAAAAAATTTCACTTTTACCAGGTCCGAGACCTCTAGACTTTAAAGTGGTAACTTGGTACTAACAATTTTAAATTCAAATATTTAATAGCTTTACTACTAAATAATTTTCTAAAAGAGACATTTGTTTCTATGATGTTCGTTCAAGTTTTTCATATTAGCCTACCATAATTATTATGATATAGGTCTATACGACAATTGTACAGATGAGTGAGAAGAGGGGAGTGGAGCATTGTTTCCCATGGACAGAATTTACCTTATTCAGTGATGAATAAAGCATCCAACAAAAACATTACTGTTAACAATGGTATATTTGTGTTTCATTCAAATATAGCTATACTGGTTAATTATTACATAGGCCCTATATTCTTAAAATTATATGCAAAATATATTTAGTTTTTTGTTTTTGTTTTTTTTAAAGCTCTGTTTAGGTATATTTGTCATTCAACAGTTCGGTCTAGTTGATTTTTGATCAGGTCTAGTAAATTCTAAGACCTACTAGTCCACTGGTCTAGTGATAAAAAAAGTTAATGTTGAACCCTGCATAACTAGGTTTGTGATCTCAAGTGAATACACTTTCCATTTATAATGAATATTTTGAGAAATGAAGGCCTTAAAAATATGACATATTTCTTGAATATCTCAATATCTGGAGAAACAGAAAAGAAACACTTGCAACTCTGTGACAGTGTATGTTTAGGCTGGATGGTAAACAATAATAACTTATACAAACCTCATACACTTCTCCAACTGCATAGTTGGTGAATATAATCACTGGAGGTGATGGCTGGAATATAGGAACAGGCTCCTTTGACCTAAAAATACAAATAAACAAGCCTACAATCACATTTTAATGAAATTTAATCCATCAGCATATTTGGAAACAATGAGGTGTAGCCAATTAATTTTTTTTAATGAAATGATACAAAGAAAGATAATTATATAATTAAATAGATAGAGAGGCAGACCAACAGTCTGGCAGACAAAAATGCAAAAATACATGTAAATAGTTAGCTAGATAGACTAGATAGCTAGGTAGATGGATGGATAGACTATGTTTACACAGACAGACAGAAATAAGTAGATATAGAGAGACAGTACAACAGAGAGATAGATAGATAGACAGACAGATAGATAAACAGACAAAAAGAAAGCCAAATAAACAAACAGAAAGATACACAAACAGAAAAATCTCTCTCTCTCATTTACTGAATCCACCACATGAAAATCAATTTGTGCTCAGGACACCTTAATAACCTAGTGGTGACTGCATCATTAAATAAATAAAAAAATAAATTAATAAAACTGACTTGTGCTGAGATGGTTTGTCCTTGACTCCGATTTCTTTGGGTCGTCGTTTGTTTATCTTGACGAGGGCCTGTGTTTCGGTGCTGGCTGAGCGTGGCCCACAGCGAGGGTTACGCAGGTAGTGTACCTTCGCCTGCAGATTTGCCAGTGCACGTCGATCCATCTCGCGGCTCTCGGCGTCCATCTGACCCTTCCACTCATCATGCCGGCACTTCTAGAGGCAAAAAAGAAGATTAAAGAAGTCATAATAATGATGATGATGATAATAATAATAATAATAATTAAATTTCTTTAAACATTCTGAATATTATTGGCAGTGGGCTTCCTGTCTCTCTACAATAATTGTCTTTAACCACATGTCTGACTCCATATAACCGTAGATAAAATGTATTGAGTGCATCAGAAATAAAACATTTTATTACCTACAAGGTAAGAAATAACAAGGGACATATTTATCGTACAATATTTACTACACTCGTACCTAAATTATCGCATTTGCCTTGCTCTCGCTCGGTAAATATGACAATTAAGGCACTCATGTCATAAACATCGTCTGTCATGGACATTCATATAATATTCTCTATTTCTTTCTTTCTTTCTCTCCCACTCTTTCTCTGTCTTTCTCTCTCCCTCGAAAACATAATGCCCCATGAAAACCTTACAAACACTCACATCCTCAGGCTGTTCATCCTGCATGATGTCGTACTCTTCGTTGGAGAGGTCACTGAGGTCATCGAGGTGCATGTCAGGAAGATCAGGCAGTGGCGTCTGTACAAGGTCGGATCCCGACCTGTAATGCTGCTGGGAGGTCTGTGTCTGACATTTGTAACTCGGAATTACTGGAGCTGTAACAGATTTTAAATAAATAAATACAAGATTGATCATGAGTGTTTTTTTAATATGGAAAATAACAACCAAGTGTTAGTTGATTGGCATTTTGTCTACGCTCTGCTAAGACAAATACCAATTAATGTCATGAGATTGGTTATTTTCATGTTATAAAACACAAGTAGTGAATTCTATTTATCCAATAATACTTCCAATATAACATTTTAAATTAATTATTTTATTTTACCAAGTAAAAAGTAAAGTCCATATTTTATATGACATCATCTCTTTCTTTTTAAAGAAAAAAATTCAAATAACCCCCAATGAAGAAAATCCAGTAAAAACCCTGTGATGCATAATATTTACATGTTTAAAGCAACTGAGTACAACATTTTAAAGCAAACTAACCTGATGGCGGAGCACTAGTAATTATTTCTTTCCTCCCATAGTCGTCTGGTGTGAGAAGATGGTGCTTCTTTAAGAGTTCCGTGTCAATACAAGAACTGAAGTTAGCACGACCTGAAAAACACAATCTTTATCTAATGAACAAACACACTAGCACTAAATTACACTGTGTTTGTTTACATGATATTCTATGACAGGTCACTTACTGGTACTAATATTGGTACTGCATTATTTATTCTACAGAATTACTCTTCATTTAGTTGTTTTGTATGCAGGATAATGTAGTTTGATCTGACCTAGCTCTTAACTGTTCAGAATATCGGCTAAATGTCCCAGCACATTCGAACATTCCTGTTTGTGTTTTGGTGGTTTACTTTGTGTTTTTGTGGAATGACTAATTGTTTACTTAGCCAGTTGATATCTATAAAATTTACTATTTTTAGTTACTTAAAACAACAAACATTATTACATATTTGGCGCTCCCTAAAGCAAGTTTGGACCACTGGATATGAAAATATAGTGGCCCAAACATACACATATCATTGCTGGATTACACATACATGGTGGGAGTCCGAGATTGTCGTACACGTCACAGCTCTTGGCGATACGATTTAACTCCCGCTCGTCAGCTAATGTGGCCCTGGCCTGTGCCTGCATGATGTGTCGCTCCAACATGGCTGCCTCGTCCATTCTCCTCTGCCATTCTTCATATATCTTGTTACAAATAATAATAATAATAATAATAATAATAATAATAATAATAATAATAATAATAATAATAATAATAATAATTCAGGATACACATTTTTATATATTGCTATATTGGTGTCAAAACATTTTAATTAGAATTATAACCCCAAGTGGCTCATTGATGCTGATTCATTTCAAATTAACTATAAGTCAGGTGGGCACTTTCACCAATAGGCTATTGAGGTGCTAGAGAGGGAGAGAGAAAGAGAGAGAGAGAAACTGAGAGAGACATAGATCAAGTGGGATCAATCCAACAACCCACTGCACCATGAGTGAAAGCTATAATTCAGAGCTAAGCCCCATCCTTGATTACAGAAGGTCAAACAAAAAGACACGATAATTTCCTGCTTTGAGTGAACTGAAAAATACTCCAGTAAGAGATAACATTATGGTGTTTACCCTAGCTTGTTTTAGTATGTTGGGGCACCATTTTTTAATAAGTTTTGCACCATGCTGTTCCCAGTAAGCACCATCTTACCCTGATATCTGTTCCAACTTTTTATGCCCTCTTCACCTTTAAGATTTCATCACTTGTTTATTATTATATATTATTTGTTTTATTTTTGTCAAACATTACCTCAAAAAAGCATGAAAGTACCATGTCTCTTTTCATGTGCACAATATTTGAGAATTAAGCTCGATTTCCAACCCAAAACAATTTCTGGTCCTTAGTGCTACAAATTTCTGCCCAGAAAATGGTGAAAGTGCTCCCATGCTTTTTCTCAACAATGCACTCATCACATTATATAAACGGTTATATCGGTGTTGGAAACATTTTAATTTGAAAAATCCCTAGTGTTTACCTAACAGAGATTAATCCCAGAGTCATGACCATGTGTCAGGCAGGCACTATAACCACTAGGCTATTAAGGCACCCCTTATTCATAAAATAATGTAAAGTTACATTATACACAAAACATTTATATCGTTTTTATCATTGGCTCACAAGATTAGAGATGCTATTCTTAACCCATGATGAAATGTGAAAAATATAACTTTACACTTTTTACAAATACCCCCACTCCCCTAAGATTCATTAAATAAATATTACTGGTCATAATAAAACTGCAAACTTCAAGTTATAATACCTTTTGTAGGGAGTCCACATATTTCTCATGATATGGGTCATCACTACCTTTAGAAATCTGAAGATTCTTGACGGTTTCAGTGCGAATTGCATCCCGTGTGTACAACTCACGAAATGTTTGCGTGAGGACATGGCGCACATCTTGAGATTTCCCAGTTGATGGCCTCTGCAAGAACATTGATGGCTCCTGGCCTAGGCTTCTAGTTACTTTGTTAGCCATTGCTGTAACATAATTATGACAAACAGGGGTAAATTCTTTTTTTAATGACATTAAAAACATATTTACAATTATAAATATACTATGGTATAATATATAATGGTATGAGACAATTCTGATAGAAAAAAGGAAACCTGTTGCTTCTATATGGATTACTCATATCAATTAATAGCAATCCACAGGAAGGACAGCACATACAATGAATCATGATTTGTTGCACCAGTTCTTAACTGATACAGTTTAAAACATTCTGTTGCCATGACCAGAAAACACTGAAAATAGCCACTTTTGAAAACAAAATATCAACTGATTAATTTCATTTTTGTTTTGTTTATTAATATAACCTAATACATGGTTATATTGCTATTATAACACAGCTGTTTTATTGTATATACTACGGTAATAGGGACATCGGAAATAATTATATGTAGGCCTAGACAGAAATGTACCAAATAAACTAATAGAAATGAAGATCAAATATAATGTATAGATAATTACTTTTATAAAAATGTATGCTGTAAGATGTTTATAAAACGACAGAGCAATGTAATATGTCCCTGCTTGGTGTAATCATATCAACCGTTCACTTTGGGAAGATTTGTTTACAAAGTCTCGATACACATCCACGTTTCCCATGTCCGTAAACGAGCACCTGCTAACATCGGAATATATCGGCCAATTCCGGAAACCTTTTCACTAACGTACTCCAATACTTCGATATCAATATCCGGAAATGTTCTAAATTGTACAATCGAGGCCCAGTTGTCAAGTTTCTTGGTGTACTTATATTTAAAAGAGCGATATTTAGGGGAGATAATTAGCAATGTAAACGTATTTTGACACTACCGCATATTTAGTACCTACCAGAATTATTAATATGCACACATTTCCTAAACAGCAGGTAAGCATATTAGCGTTTGATCGTGAGTGGATAATGATTACCTTTTTAATACACACATTGTTTTATTGGAAAATGTGTATACAATTTTTAAAGTCATAAAGGAACATTGAAATTCTTACTTTGAAATGACAGATGAGTCATAATTTGACAGACACGATAACAATGGCAATCGATTGAATTCGAAATAGCCCGAGTGTTATTATCCAGACATTTTCATTTTGTATAAATTTTAACTCTTTAATAAAAAAAAAAAAAATTAAAAAAATTAAATATGTTTTTCATTTATTATTTTTAAATGTGTAAAACAGTTATAATGTCAGCATGATTAACAATGCTAATTTAACATGATAGCCTATAACACCCAGAAGGGTTTTTGTTGGTTTAGGATGAAGAGCAAAGGCTGTATATAAAACTTGTCTTTTGTATTATAATTATAAAAAATAATTGCCATTAGTCCATTGTCATTTTGGAGTTTTAATTTTTATTTCATATCTTCTTTACAGATTTTCAAGTTGTGATGGAATTTTAAACACAGATAAGCATCATGCATGTTGGTGAACTATCACAGAGGACTCCTGTGTTTTTGAAGTTATCTATCATACCATTTAGATTAAATATATTGGCGACCACATGGAAACTGACTCATCCGATCTCAAATCTGGAATTCCTGTGTTGAACAAATGAAAAAACGTAAACAGAACCTAAGTCTATGCACAACATCTGTTATCAGGCACATATTGAAATCAATGGCTGGAGAGGAAGCTAACTTAAGACAGTTCTCAATACAATGTCAGAATGTATTATAGAGGATAAAGAAATGAATGACCAAGTGATTATTTCTCTACAGCCCGATTCATTGTGAAGAAAAACATAAACAAGGACAGCAATATAACTAATGGATTGTTAATTTGCTGTTCATTCCTACTGTCTTCCAAATGCTTTAATAATAACTTGGATCCCTTACATATCAGTATTAAAAATATCTTTCATCTTGTGATACTTGTAGATATAGTTGTATTTGAACAGTAGACAAATATTTATTTTCAAAAATAGACTTAATGTTATCATTATTTAACTGCTGCAGAAATATAGTGTCTGTTTATTAGCCTCCTTAATTTTTTATTTGTAATTATAATATGCAGAATAGATATTTTAAAGAAAAATTAAATGACATTACATAGCACTTATTTATTGAACTATGTTTTACCTCTTACATACTGCCAAATTAGCTAGTTGCATTCTTTTCAATGTAAAATGTTTTAACAACTTTTACATATATGTTTTTATCTAGATGCCTAAGAACTGGCTACTGTGTTAGTTCAGACAGGTTAAATGAGCATTATGTACACACACTGAATATTTTAATAATTAAGTGTTTATTTTAACCATTTTCAAATATTTATGGATGTTTGTGTTTTTATCAAGATGTTTAAAAATTAACTATTGTATTTTATTTTTATTCAGTTGTGCTAAACAAACAGTATGAATATCTGTGATTTGCCCCAGCCCGTTTTACTGCATATTCTTTCTTACTTGGAGATTTCCGATCTTGTCACTAGTGTGAGACAGACCTGTCACATGTGGTATGATCACAGCTACGACAGAAGCTTGTGGCACAGTCTCAACTGTGAAGACTTTGGTGAAACATTTGGTGATTCTTCCTTCTTACAACTACTGAGTGGCATATCAGATCTAGTGGAAGAAATATCATTCGGTTTGCTGGTGAACTTGTCAGACCAGTCCTTTCTGCATAAAGATATAATATGTCCACGACTGAAGTATCTGGACCTGAGTTTAACCAGTGTCAGTGACCACGTGGTATCTCAGATTGTACAGAAATACCCACTTCTGGAAGGGTTAGAAATTCATGCATGTAGTTATGTCAACATCTACAATGTCCTGTATTATGTTTGTCAGTTAAAAAACTTGAGGAAACTTTCTTTTGATGATTTTGGATGTGAAGGCAACCCTAAACTTTTCAACAAAAAACTTGTAAAGGTTTTTCAGAGCTGTTCTTTATTGGAAAGTGTAAGCATTGAATCAGAGCACATTTCTGATGCTGCCATTCAGGGCTTGTTTGAAAATTGTCCCAATATAAAAAAGTTAAATCTAGGTCATAGCAATGATATGTCATTGGATGGATTCCTTGGTCTCAAACAAAGACAAACCTATCTCCAGCATTTGGGTTTGAGGTATACATTTGTAGATGACAAAATCTTGCAAGTAATTGTTGAGAACTCCCCAACTTTGAAATTCCTGGATGTAACGGGCTGCATTCATATCACAGATGTTGGTTTGTGTGCTGTTGGTGACCACTGCAAGGAACTGCAGACATTCATTGGAAACAAGTACCAGTATGAACGAGGATGCAACATCACTAATGTTGGACTGCAAAGCATTGCTGAAGGTTGCAAACGGCTACGAATGCTTGAAGTTAACTTCTGCCCAGGCATTAGCGATCCTGGAATCATTGCCATTGCTGAACATTGTCCAGATCTGTCTGAAATTGGCCTTGCTGGATGTCTGTCAGTCACAGACAATGCTGTGATTTCTCTTGCAAACCATTGTAAAAGGCTGCAAATGGTCCATCTGACTGAATGTGTGCAAATCACAGCCAGAAGCATCAATGTTCTAGTCACAAGCTGTAGGTGGATCCAAATGCTTTCTTTGGAAACATGCCATTATTTGTGCAAGCTAAATTTTGATGACCTTTTAACTGAAAATGCTGCTTCTGTTTACTCATCAGTATCAGCAGTTTCAGGCATGTGTGATTTAGAAAATCAGGAAATTAGAGATGCAGTTCTAGATTGTGATATCAAGACTTCTCTTGAATCTAAATCATTTGTACCAGTAAATAAAGAATCTAATATGAATCATGCTAAATCATCTTTTGAAGTTATCGAAGATGGTCATGATGCCCAGGAGGAAGGATTATCCCATGATGCCCAGGAGGAAGGATTATGCCATGATGCCCAGGAGGAAGGATTATCTCATGATGCACAGGAGGAAGGATTATCTCATGATGCCCAGGAGGAAGGATTATCC
>JAUTBW010074637.1:0-10564 GCA_032361425.1 Peltospira smaragdina
CCCCCTCCTCTAGGATTTTGACCAAGATACGGCCCTGTGAGAGATATTTCACTCTAGAGGAACCTTAACTGCTACTATCTGTCACAAATTTTGTTGAAACCTCATCCCAGATACATGTATCCAATTCATCACTGTTAAGTTATTTGTTGTACACCTATTATGATACCTTCAAATATATTGCCATATTATAAGTATGTTTAAACACTTGGCAAAACCATTCCATGGATGTTTGTTGTGGATCATATCCATTATGCACGATGTCTCACTGTCCATGTGACTGATATGTTAAACTGCATAGCCAATGCCCTGATGTCCATGTACACTTCTTGGAAGGCAAATCTGTCACCCAGGAAACCCACACAAGTTCTCGTCTTTGGCTCATGACTAAATTCATGAACAACAAAACGCCATTTTGAAAGGTGATAGAGGGATCTTTGGGATCACTGAAGATGAATTAGCCCTAACATGTTGGATGGTGGCATGTCCTGAAATAAACAGAATTCTTTGTGAATCTGAAGGAAAATGCACATATTAGCCGTCTCCATAAGCAGGTAACAACAGAAACTTTCGGCTTCAAATATGAAGAGTGCTATCAAAGCATTCGAGGAGATGAGAAACTGTTTCATAGATGACAGTTCTGACTTGGTGACTTCGGACACAATAATGTCAGAGGCAGTGGTGAACACTATCAGAACAGCTGAACAACTTGGAAATACACAGTACCAAGCATTCATAGAGGAGACAATGCGTGGATCATCAAAATCTCTGTACGACCTCATCCATAAGAACAATCTGCCACTTTTCAAATCAGGAAGAAGAAAAGTCCCCGAATGAGTACAAAAACTGTTGCTATGAAGGGTGACGTTCAGCTTTTCTTGAGATTGTACATCTCTTGCCAGTACCGAGATGGTGACCTCGATTCATTCTTCATGAGCAGCACATAGCTCAGTGGTATGCTCGTGGTGCAGTGGATTGGTGGATTGATCCCACAAGATGGACCCGTTGCACTATTTCTCGCTCCAGCCAGTGCTCCACGACTGGTGTATAAAAGGCCATGGTATGTGCAATCCTGTTTATGGTATGGTGCATATAAAAGATCCCTTGCTGCTGATCAGAAAGAGTAGCCTATGTAGCAGCAGCAGGCATCTTTCCTTATTATTAAAATGGTCCTTTACCTTATGTCTGATGTGTTGAGTGCGTTGTTAAACAAACATTTCCTTCTATCCTTCCTTTGATTCATTCTTCAAACATGAGAACCATCCGTGGCCACCATCACTTGCTGAGAATAACTCAGTGTGTCAAGGTATTAACCTTCTGACTACTGCAGGCAAGATATCTCGCCCAACTTCACAAAAACCGAGACGGAAATTGTCGATCGTAGTGTGTCCCTTTAATACAATTTTCCCGCCAATTTGCACCCAGAAACGTCTAGTGCGCAACAGGAAATAGGTCAATGTGTTTATAGCTATGGTTTGTTTTAGTTAGTTTTTTCAAAAATATTAAGAAATTTTGATTTAAAAACGCGGTTTTCTTCGGGTGTTTTCGTTAGAGAGTAATGGCGGAACTTCATGATCACTTTGAGGAAATGATAGCTGATTGAATCAGCTAATTTGATGGTAATTTCAATCGTTTTATACACATTGAAAGATGTGAAATGGCAGACGAAACATTGAAGTTTGTTTCAGGAAAAAAATTGGAGTCAGTAAATTCATGGTTTATTAATAACGGATGATTTGCCGGACAGCTAGCTTCTAACGTAAGTTAGTAAAGCCGACTTCGTTGACTTTTTGCGCAATTTCAATCGTTTTTAACTGTATAAAATGTTACTTAAACATGAAAAAGTCGAAAACGTTGTATGAATTCACATACAAACATTATTTTATATTTTTACCAAATTTTTTATTCAATAAATAACCGAAAACATTGTATTTGTGCACCTACCAAATCGTTTAAAAATAATAAAAATTCAGTAGTCAGAAGGTTAAGGCTGTCTGGAGTCAATAGTGCCATGGCTAGTAGATGCTCCTGAGGTTGATGTCATTGTCATTGTTTATGTATGCTCATGACCCCAGATAGTCCAACAAGGTCGTTCAAACATTTGGCAAATTCTCACATCATCTATTCCTCTGCTACACTGCAAAGTGACTGCAGTCAGTCGTTTGGCTGGAAATTGTATGGGACGTATACAAGGAGGGAAGTTTGAAATCATTTGCTTGAAAATGTCTTGGCATGTGTGAACCTCTCAGAGTTGCTGCCAGCACGCAACTTCCACCAAACTGGAACATATTCCTCAGGTCTGATTCCAACAAATATGGACTCTTCAACTTCCTCGCTTATAACTTGTAATCCTTCCACCCAGCTGAGAGTAAACTCTTCATAACATGTCAAGAGAATGTCATCACCAATCCAGACATTGAAGTTTCTCAGGTAGCATCATGTACACAGGACGAAGCAGATGGTAGAATGCTCCTCCATGAATTTCATGTAGCTATATCAACAAAGTCATCGCAGAATCCTGAATCAGGCAAGAGACACGGATGTTCAATGATGAGTCATGCTAGGGATTGGTATTTCTACATGCCATCTCGGACTGTCACACAGTATCAGCATTTTGTGGTATTGGCAAAAAGACCACATGGATATCATCAAACATCATCAAGTCACTTTTCAGCAGACTCTTCCATTCTCCAAGCTTACTGAGTAAAGCTGATATCTCTGATTTGTCGTACTACGTCAGAACCACTGAATGTCAATAAAGCACAGAAAAGGCTCCCCCAAACAGTGCTGCACTACTGCAACATGCTAAGAGTGGAGCATTTCAAGCCGGCCACGTTTGGGATCAGTCACTGATCACAAACACAGATATACCATCTCCAGCACACTGGGGCTGGGTGAAAGATGGGGACACCTGGTCCCCACTGTGGAGTACTTTAGCAGAAACATTCAAATTCTGTCGATATCTTATAAAATGTACCTGCAGGAGTAACTGCCCAGGCAGGTGTAAATGTTACAGTTGTGTGCGTGTGAAAGACAGTGTGTGAAATAGTGAATGAGAAGTTACAGCCGTGATTTCAGAACACATTGGTAGTGGTAGATATGATGACTGTATCATGTGTGGACGTCATCTGATTTCATGCTTATGTTCCATATTTAATCAATTTGTGACTTGAAGATATATATATATATATATATATATATTTGTTCTTCCAGTTTTCGACTATCGGTACTGTTAACAACAAAACACTACACTGGGCTATATGATCAATGTTCGTATCACTTATTTAGGCTTTTGTTCCAATTACCATGGATTGAAAGACACACGAGTGTTAACATTTATAAGGAAAAATTAATATATTGAATTTTGGTGCATATTTAATAGATATAAGAACTGATGTTTCACGGACCAGTTAATGACAGAAGTTAAAGAAGAGAGTCTATGGAGAATAAAATATATATCACTCTGTAATACATCATACAGGAGATTAGGCATACTTCCATCAGAATTGCATGGATGTATGGAATTTAATGATCATAGAAGGGCCAAGTACCAACTGTATCCCCCATACCAGGAACAGCGCAAAAATGGAAAAATATGGCACAAATACCCCTCCCTCAAAAACTCAATTTTGAGAAGGTTATGTTAATCCTATCAAATGTCTCCGGATCTATTTCGATTCAGCATACCTTAAAACTCTTATATACCAATTTTCATGCTTCCTGCCAAAAGTGAACATCTTTTTCACATATCCGCCCCACTATGGGTTATACAGACAGTAAGAAAATATATTTAATATGTAATTATTTATCGTTTAAGTGGATATTACTACAGTGACAGCAAACTCCAGAATGCCCCTTTATAGGTTTATATTGTTATATGCTGTCATTTCAGGCTGACCTCAAAGTAATGAATGATGCTAAAGGAGGATCTTTCTACAGAGATCACCTTCCATTGTTGGGTAACTGTGCTTTCTTCTGTTGTATTTTTTGTATTATCCAACTACATTATTGGTAAAAGTTTAATTATAACATGTTTGAAATAAATGCTTTATAACTGAGATGACTCATAACATTAATGTCAGATAATGTAGGATAATTGGGGTGTTTTTTTAAGAAAGCTGTCTGGATACATATCTGACTACAGTCAGATAGTGGCTTATTAGAAAGTGATAGAACCACAGTAGAATAACTAATCTCTGCTTAGAAATAATAGGCAATAAATAGGGAGCCTTTTGTTCAGTTATACTTTGCAGTTTGTTACACAGACTTCAAAACCAGTTATTTCATTTGCAGAGTCTTGAAGGAAACCCACCCATTAACAGTAAAGTCTCTGAGCTATACCAAAGAATTGGTCTACTGTGCTAATAAATCATTTAGGATCTTTCTACACCTTATCACACTAATTACGTGCTAAATAAGATCCCACAACCTTCACTAATCTAAGTTTTAAAGTGAATGTCCTCTTTGATTGGTAGGTGAACAGGGTCCTGGGTCGCGGTCTGGGCAGTGTGGACTGGCTATAGGAGACCAGGTGAATGTGGACCTGGATCTGGAGATCGTCCAGTCCCTGCAGCACGGCCATGGTGGATGGACAGATGGCATGTTTGAGGTATGAAAGCCTTTACCTACATCTAGCTGTAGAGGTTTTGTTATTATTGGCATGTTATGTTTGAGGTATGAATGCCTTTACCTACATCTAGTTGTAGAGGTTTTGTTATTACTGGCTTGTCATGTTTGAGTTAAAATATCTCTTCCTATGATCACCTAGATGTTGAGCTTTTGTTATTACTGGCATGTCATGCTTCAGGTATAGTTATCTTTGCCTGTATCCAGTTGATTTTTTGTCAATTTACCAGAAGGCTAGATATTTTTAATATCATCAAATGTTTAATATTAGTTTGAGGAGTGTTTTGCTTGTAATCTTATTTATTTTATAATTACGGATTTATTGAATTGTACTTTTATTTTCAGTGTCTAGGCACAACAGGCACAGTTGTTGGTATTGATGAAGATCATGATATTGTTGTGTCATACCCCAGTGGCAACAGGTAAAGTTATCCTCTAAATGCAATACTTAATAAAGATAAATAACTGGTATCTTAATGTCTAATGTTGATTAATATATGGAAAGTATTCAAATGGTAAAAGAAAAATACTAGTTTGAGCAACCTTTAACTACTACTTCCATACTAGAGACCAGTATAAATATAACACTTAATAATATTGTTTAAGATGCAGATCACAGGTTTCCTTTTTACCAGCTATCTTTGCTACCAGTAACTTTTAATGCAGACATTAGTTTCTCATCACAGTATTCTTTAATTGTATTATTTGGCTGACAGCTGTTTTCTTTGAATGGTTTCTTATCAACATAGATTTTATAACGATATAGCAATTATATTTTTACTGCAGAATTGTATTTCTGGACATCTGTTTAAACTGCATCTTTTCAAATTACCTATGTTTAGAATTTTCTACAGTTTTATTGTTTGAAGTGTAGATTGTCTGATATCCCTAGAAATTATGAAAATGTTTGTATGCTCACTTCTGACTAAAACAAACATCTGTACAACCCTGTATTTAACATCTATTTGATATTTTAAAATGTCGTTGCCTAACAGCATCTCTGTTGCTTGCTTTACTTATTCAATTCATTTGATTTGAATTTGTTTTTGTATACACGCTATCTCTCTGGTCAGAATCTTGTCACATGGAGCTCATCCTCATTGTTTTTGTAGGTGGACATTTAACCCTGCTGTTTTAACAAAAGTGAACACTACCAGCAGTTCCGCCTCACTGGCCAGTGACACAAACACTGCGGCTCAGTTTGCTGTGGGCGACCTCGTTCAGATATGTAACGATGTCGAGAGAATCAAGGTTTTACAGCGAGGACATGGGGAGTGGGCTGAAGCCATGCTGCCTGTATGTTGACATCAGCGATTGAATAGTTTTCCAGATTTGTTCTATAAATTGTTTTTCTCATTTGGGTATAGAACTTGGTAATAGTTGAATAACTTTTGGAGAGGTATTTTAGGTAAAATAGGTATATATTTTGTGTTTTCCCTATGAAGATGACAAGGCATGGTAAATTAAACAATTTGGGTATACTTTCACCATTTCCAGGGCAGATTTCTTTAGCACCAAAAATGAAATATTAAGGTGTGTCAGAAGTCAAGCTTAATTTAAATTTACTTTTAATGGAAATTAAGGAAATTTAGTGTCAGTGTTTGCTAAATGTATTTAGATTGTAGTTCTGATGTACATTTCTGTATTTTAAATGTTACAGAATTTGTGTGAATAATAGACATAATATATTAACATATATTATACTTGTCAACTACAGAACAATGTTCAGAGAACAATGTTCGGTGGTGGATGGGGCAGTGGTGTCCCTTGATATATTGAATAAACATGTCCATCCATGTGATATTTAATTTCAGAAGATGTTTTAAAAGATAAACATGTTTTTATTTGTAGACGCTGGGCAAAATAGGGCGAGTGCAGCAGATCTACCACGACAACGACCTGAAGGTGGAAGTGTGCGGCACGTCGTGGACGTACAACCCATCGGCTGTCACAAAGGTGGCTTCAGCGGACGGCGCCACTGTCGGGTGTTCCTCAGGAGGTAGGGGCAGTGACAGGGAAACATATTTTCATGTCTGTATCCAGTTAATGTTCAGATCTGCCTGTGCACAGTCACAACCTTTGACATTATCAGTGACTGTGTCCAAGGCAGGGGGGAGGAGTTGTAATAAAAACAATAGATGCAAATAGAATTGTTATATTATTGTCTTAAGAAATAAAAGTATTAAATTGTATATAAACATTTACCAGCCATCTAAAAACAAGAATTAAATATTTAAAATAAAATTTTAAATCCATAAAGTTGAGCCTTCTGCAGGTTGGATTGGTAATATCCTCATAATTTATTTAAAAAAAAATATTGGGTGTCCAATGTGCTGTGTTGTTGACAGCATCTTAGTGCCCACTTTTGTAATATGCTCAAATTAAAAACCATCTAGAGGTACCACTGGGGAAATATATATACAGTGGACTCTGCCTATACCAATATCTTTCTAAACTGGCATTCTGCATTCGGTGCAGTTTGACAGTCCAGTCCAGTGATTATTAGCTTTTAATATCTGTGTCAACTGGCAATCTGTCTAAACCAGCGTATTACTTTGGTCCCATCCAAAGCCGGTATAAACAGAGTCCACTGTATTTTAAAATCAGAATTAGCTCCCACATTATATTAACTAAAGTTTTGTGTTATTACCAGAGCGTTTGAGTGCCCTCCTGAAGAAACTGTTTGAGACGCACGTATCCGGAGACGTCAATGAGGAGCTTGTCAAAGCTGCTGCCAATGGTGATGCGGCCAAGGTGGATGAGATTTTACAGAGACCTGATGCCGAGGTCAGCGGCATCCAGCTCAAGGTGAGTTGGAACAGAAAGCAGGGAATTGATACAGGGTGATTCAGTGTCATATAGCAGATCACAGATTGTGTGTTATGAAATATGCTTGACAAAACCTGTGGTATTCAGTTCAGAAGCCTATTAATTAATACTTTTTAAAGAAATTGAAATTTTTTCTGAATGTTTCATTAGTGTAAGAGAATTGTCCTTTATTTAATGACACACTCAACACAGTTTTAATTGAAGCTGTAAGGTATAAAACATTTTTTTAAAGATCTTTCAGACAGTAAGAGAAAACATGGTAGCAGTAGTTTTTATATGCAGATAGGGTAATACATATCAATCAATGTCTTTGTTACATCATTTGGGGATTACTTGCTGAAACAAGAAATGCCTGGTTCTATATGTTATAACTAATTGTGTGTTTGGCAGGTGAATGGTGTGTTTGCCGGTCACACAGCACTACAAGCAGCTTCACAGAACGGTCACATCGAGGTGATCAAGGTGCTCATCAAACACAATGTCGACATGGAGGTGGAGGTGAGTGAAATTTTATACATTAATTTTCAGATATGTTAACTTTTATCATGACTTGTAGTGCTCACATGGAAAGAAAATTTTTCCATCATGGTATATATAATTTGTTTTCAGCATTTTGATTAGCAAATGTTATAATTAAATAATTGATTAGCAACTTGCTATTGTTTCAGAATTGTGCATCAGTTATGTCATATTCATGAATATCACAATGATATTAGTTTATATGAAAATACCAAGAAGGCAGTTTTCTCTATTTTACTCATTCTGAAGAATTGTCTGCTCTTTGACCGCTATCCAGAATTTTGGTACATTATTTTTGTTCTCACTGAAACATCTTGATCGGTCTCACAAATTCTTTTGTTATATTTTATCTATTATTAAATAAAATGAAAAAATATGTGTAAATTTTTACGTTTGGTAAAATTATGAACTAAATTATTGGAAATATTATTATATTGCTATTGAGCAAAATACTTTTTAAACTATAGTACACTTGTCTGACCTTATGCTCATAGTAGGAGTGCACAAAGCTGACATTTTATTTGGTTGTCCAACAGATCCAGTTTGGATATTTGCACTTTGTTGTGTATGCACAATAACAGAAATATATAAAACTATGTATTTATTACAGGTGCATTAGTTGGAACTGTCTATAAAGTAATTGTTGAAGCTTTAACTGCATTCAATTATTCCACATGTTGGACGTTATACAATTTGTGAATTTGGTGTTTTAGCCAGTGATATCCCTGAATGAGTCTACATTCAGTATATTTATATATTTTGAGTTAATTTTAGGGGTTTGTTCATAGGATTAGTTGGTTGCAACACATTTTTTGTTGACTTATTCTGCAAACAGCCCTATATAATAAGTGGTTAGATGCTAAGCAGTTTATTGCAGTATGTTTGACACATGTCAATAAACTAGATTGATATATGTTTTTTGACAATTTGTTACTTTAAAATGAAAAAGTCATAAGTGAAAAATATGTCCATCCCCTTTGAAAAATCAGGGTGATGGTTTACAACATGAATTACAGACTATCTGTCTTGTGTTGTAAAACTTCACCCTGATTCATATTTTAGTTTTCTCAAATACAAGAACATATCACTTATGACCTTTTCATTCTAAGATGACAAATTACAGATAAATATTAATTAATATACATAAAAATGTTGAAGGAAATTTTATTTAAAAATATGTGTATTTTGCAGGACAAAGATGGAGACCGGGCGGTGCACCATGCTGCGTTCGGTGATGAGCCGGCAGTCATCGAGCTGCTACACCGTGGCGGAGCGGATCTGAACGCTCGCAACAAGCGCCGCCAGACACCACTGCACATCGGCGTCAACAAGGGACACATAGGGGTCGTGCGGGCCCTCCTCGATCTGGGCTGCCATCCCAGCTTACAGGTGTTGTGTAGTGGCTGTACTTGATGTTCATTGTAAAACAGGGGTTTTGATGTGTAAATGAGATAATTTGAAATTCAGTCTTAACACATGTAACAGGCTTTACTGATGCCTTCTGTTTATATAATAAGGTTATTTGAAATACTGTCTTAATGGGTTTTAATTTTTTTTAAACTAAATCCACAGATTTAATATTTTAATGGGTTTTTTTTCACCTTGACAATGTGCAATATATGAATTCAAGTTTTCTTGAAAAAATTCAATGAAATACTTCATCATTTCACAAGTTGTGAGTATATATACTACTTAGACTGGTTTATTGGTTTTGTAAATAGGTTATCTCCCCTTTTGTTTACTTTGGCTTTTACAGCACTGTGAAATATTGTCTCTATTTAACTGTTGATCAGACAGTAGCCTTAGATTCCATAATACAATATGCCATATTAATTATTAATGAAACCATAAAGAGCTTTTCTTTAAATGAATTATTCTTTTCTGTTAATAAATCAATTGTATTATCAGGGTATGTTTGTACAAGTTTTGGCAGAGTTAGTTGTTCCATCCAAGGTGTCAACCAGTGACATTTTCATGTCAGTATTTAACCAAAACTCAAGAGCGAATATAGCATAGTGATAGAACATTTGACCAATTAGAAAAAGTAGCCCATATGGTGGCAACAAGCTTTCTTTCTCACTATTAGAATAGTCCTTAATCATATGTTTGATGCCGTATTAACTGTAAATAAAATGTTTTGAGTGCATCATTAAATAAAACCTTTCTCTCTGTGACAGGACTCTGAGGGCGACACGGCGCTGCATGACGCAATCAGCAAGAAGCGCGATGACATGATCTCTCTGCTGCTGGAGCACCTGGCCGACATCACCTTCGCCAACAACAACGGCTTCAATGCCCTGCACCACGCCGCACTCAGGGGCAACCCCAGGTAGGAGCATGAGCCTTTTTCATAGGTGTGGGACAGGGGTGCAGAAAAAAATACATAATGAGATCCATTGAAAACACTTCAGTCAAAATTGTAATGACTAAATTATCAAAATAATAATGAATTTTTAAATAATTGGATAAATATGACAGTTATAAATAAACATAAAATCATGTATTTTCATAACAGTGGTGAAATACCAATTTAAAGACAAAAGTTAATTGTGAAATATTATTTAAAAAAAAAAAAAAAAATGTATATACATAC